>MU158703.1:1478811-1525849 GCA_015888305.1 Antheraea pernyi
TATATATATATATGTTTGTTAATTATAAAGGCTAAAGCCGAAGGGGAAAAACACTTAAATATATATAATATACACACACACACATATATATATATTATATATATATGCGAAGGGGAAAAACACTTAAATATATATAATTAACAAACATTAACAAACAAACATTTACAAAAATAACATTATATTCTAATCACACAGCAATACGTTTTATCTAGTTATTAAATATGCTATCTTAGTCCGGTGAAGCTGTGAAGGCCTGTCAGGCCAATAGCGTAATCAGTTCGAAAAAAAAAAACTATCTGTTACATAAAGGCTATAAAATGTTGGATCGGAATTCTAAAAACTAATAATGGATTAACAAATATTACTTTGGAAAAAAACCCTGGTAATTTAAAATAATTTCGAATCTAGCATTGGATCTCAAAAATAACGTTTTCAATATAACGGATACGTGATTTTTATTAAATATACGTTCTCGGATCAGTTTAATATCGTAATACTTATAAAACAAAACTGAGATCGTTTTCAGCAGTTTTAATTGGTTGGGATTTGACTGACCACATAAAAGTTCACCCAAGTAAGCGCCAAAGAAGCTTTTTACGTTATTTGTGTTATTATAACTACCTATTATACTACCATAAGGTGTCGCTGAGGCACATCAATTCCTGTACTTTTCAACGAATAGCCAAAAAACTGATGTATGTGGATATTTAAAGATTATTTACACAAAATAACGAATAGTACAACAAATGGTACCAAAACCGTGGGCACAATCCGTATATAAAAACGGTTTTAGTCAACGGACCTTTATGAATATTGGTAGACGGTCGAACGCATTCCAGCGTGTAAGTTGAATCCAGAGCCAAAAGCGAAATGAAATTTTAATCTGAAATTATAGAACGGTCGCCGCGCACCGCGACAATTTATTCACGAGCGGGTGGTAACAAGGAGAGAAACTAAAATAAAAAAAAGAAGTGTGAAATATGAATCGTGGACGTCGTTAAAACAATAAACGTCCGTGTTACAAAGGAAGCCGCCGCGCCGCGCGCCGCCTTTCGGCAACCATTTCTATTCCGTCTCATATATTCGCGCGCAGAATAAAACAGGTTTATTCTTTTATTAGTATTACAACTGACTAAATACTATAAAAGCTCTGTGGAGCATCGATATTCAAGTATTTCGTAAGCACTGCTGGGGGGTGGGGGTACTTGATTTGTTTATTTTGATGCAATAAGGGATGGGGATGTCTGGGTGGTGATAACGTCACCAATATTTATATATTTAACAAGAACAGATTTATAAATACTTATGGGATACGCATGGAGGGGGGGGGGGATAAGAACATTGATTACTTTTGCTGAGTATAAAATGGTCAGAAATTGCAAAAATTCTGCTTACGTAATACGTAAACGGCTCTACTGTCATATAGTGGATTTTATTTCATTCAAAATCTTGTGTTATTTCACTTTATATTTTGCAATATTGGTGACGTTTTACGTAATATAGTGGAATTATTGAGCACCAGTGGATTGGATGGGAAATAATACCACGGATAATGAATTCTGACTTGACACGAAAACTCCCTGGAAAGTTGTAACAAGAGGACCACCATCTTGCTAGTTCATTAAAATTATGGCAAGAAACTTATAATACCATTACTTATTCGACGATGGCAGCAATAATCTACTACAAGGTTGGGTGCTAAAAATAAAATAAAAGATAAATACGATTTACTTGTTACTTCAAAACAAGTACGTCTATATCCAAATTTATTAATCGTTTGGGAGAACTGAAAATTCTTTCCCAAAACAAATAAATATTGCATAAACAATCTAACGGTGGGTTCTACGAACGAGCCGACAAAAAGAGGTGTGAAAATATTCACCAATAAAGTGCACGACGGAACAACAATAAAATCTACATTTATGATAAATATTCGAGGAGTAGGTGACAAAAAAAGGATGACGATATAAAGAGGTAAGCGCTCCAACAGTTTTTGCACCGAACGTGTATAGTACACGGTGTTAAAAGGATAATATCCGCAAAAAGTCTGTGCCTAGGTAGACGCCCGTCGTGCCCGTATACGGAGGGCCCTAGAAAAAGTGCAAAATGACGTCGGCGGTACATCGAGCGCGAGTTTTTTTTACAAAATGTTTAAAAACGATTTAATGCTCAAATTCAGTGTCAAAATATTTATGCCATACAGGATTTGTTGTAACCATTTTATAATTCAAGCAAGCACCATGTCAAGCGGGTTTTAATATCTATAGGCTTTTATAGGGTGGATCAATATGTGTACGACGGTGACATCTGGTAATCACGTCAATATCTGTACATCCACTAAAAACGAATGAAAGTATCTATGTTTGTAAAAATATCTGTAATATGTAGAGCTTCTGCCCGCGACTTCGTTCGCGTGCAATAGTTACTTTGAGCCAACGCTAACACGCAGTGGAAGCTCTTAAATGGAACAAGACACCCCAATTTTGAAACATTCTTCATTGATGCTCCGCTCTTATTGGTCTTAGCGTGATAATATATAACCTATTAAGTTCCTCGATAAATGACTTATCTAACACTGAAAGGATTTTTCAAATCGGACCAGTCATTCTAGAGATTACCCCCTATAACCTCACAAACTTCTATTATTATTACCTCTATTATTACTAATATTAGTATAGATGAAAAGATAAATCAGATCGAGTTTCTTGCCGGTTCTTCATTTGCTTTGACGTTCATAAGTGCCTTCTGAGGGCTTAAATTGAATAAAGTATTTTTGATAGATTTTAATAATTGAGGTGGTAGTGTTTCTAATGTATGGTAGAAATAGACAATCAACAAGACTGCAGTCGCAGTTTCTTTTTGAGATTTTATTTTGCTGATAATTATTGGCGTTCCTATGTCTTTTTAACACGCTTTTATTAGTTTCACCTGTATGTATGTATGTTTGTAACCGACCCCTTTGAGCTCGATTTTGACCTACTTTGAACGATCAGATTTAATGCAAACTTTGCACACCTGTCAAAGGTCGATGACAATGCAATAATCCGAAAAAAAAGTTAAAAAAATTTAACTAAATAATTAAAAATAAATAATAGTTTAAAAAAACTAAAAAAACACGTTTTCATAAAAAATCTATTAACAAGCGTCACTGTTAATATCAGCGCCTCCAGATTTCAGTATTTTTAATCTTTTTTTTTACAAAAATATACATTTTTTTCTAATTTACACTATTCTTAATCCAAATTTATTAAATTTTATTTTCTGTTTTTAGTAGGATTTTTTATGAAAGCGTGTTTTTTTAGTTTTTTAAAACTATTATTTATTATATCTCCAATACTCTTTGTTATTTGAACAGAGAGACGGTCTTTTCAATAACAAGACTGCAGTCGCAGTTTCTTTTTGAGATTTTATTTTGCTGATAATTATTGGCGTTCCTATGTCTTTTTAACACGCTTTTATTAGTTTCACCTGTATGTATGTATGTTTGTAACCGACCCCTTTGAGCTCGATTTTGACCTACTTTGAACGATCAGATTTAATGCAAACTTTGCACACCTGTCAAAGGTCGATGACAATGCAATAATCCGAAAAAAAAGTTAAAAAAATTTAACTAAATAATTAAAAATAAATAATAGTTTAAAAAAACTAAAAAAACACGTTTTCATAAAAAATCTATTAACAAGCGTCACTGTTAATATCAGCGCCTCCAGATTTCAGTATTTTTAATCTTTTTTTTTACAAAAATATACATTTTTTTCTAATTTACACTATTCTTAATCCAAATTTATTAAATTTTATTTTCTGTTTTTAGTAGGATTTTTTATGAAAGCGTGTTTTTTTAGTTTTTTAAAACTATTATTTATTATATCTCCAATACTCTTTGTTATTTGAACAGAGAGACGGTCTTTTCAATAAATACAGGTATGTATTTAATTTTAGTAATATATTGTTTTATAATGTGAAGAGAAAAAAAGTAGAATAACGTCGTCGTTGTTTTATAATATGAATTAACAACTTGGTGGCCATAGCGACCGTATATAGTTTTAAAAGGAGAAACGTTAATACTTTTTATTAATATATATACTATTTTACTTCTTGAATATTAGAATCTATCAGCACATTACGTAATTCATTAGCTAGCTAAGCTAAGCTAGCTGTGCCTGCGATTTCGTATGCATATTTGCTTACAATATGTTTGTGTTTTCTTTACTAATACGGGAAAGAACCAGCTTGTCATACAAACGGCAAATACCAATAAAGTTCATATCTATCATAGTTCATATTATACGCAGAATCTGGAAATTAACTAATGAAGCGTCATCTTTTGATTTTTTCTTCGAACTACATTAACTTACGCAGCCTTCGGAAATTTAAATAAATGATATCTTTTTTTCGGTGGAGCGATTTAAATGTCTATGCATAATTTTATGATTGTATGAGCTTTGAGAGTTTGTGACGTTATAATAGCGGCACGCTATGATGGCCTTTTTGACTTATATCAGCTCATTAAGTTTTGTATAAATTAATAACTACGTGTCATGGAATAGATTCTATAATCTGTTGCGTCAAATTATAGTATTTGCAAAGATTTCATTAAAATTCGTTTAATAGATTAGGGTATTAGTTTTTTCAACCAGAAAAAGTTTTATAAAAAGTGTTGCATTTTGTCACACTTCTTTCAATCAGTTTTTGGCAAATATTTTAATGTATAGAGAAAACAATATGTTTTATAAGTCTTACGTAGATCTAATAAATAATATTTAATTGTATACGGGTTTACGTTCCGTTGCGTTCTGTCGGGAACATGGTGCAACAAACAGTTCACATAACTATAGGATAATAAAAAAATTGTGTGTGTGTACTTACTTATGTACCGACACGCGTTAGAAGTTATATTTATTTGGCGTAACAAAATAAAAATCTTTTCAAAATTTTTATCTTTCGCCTTTTTCTATGTTTGTAGAAAAAATGACACTAACAATTGAAAAAAGGTATTTAATACATTTAAAGTTTTAATACAAAGAAACAAAATTTTGACTATAGCTAACTCCAGGAGGTCGGATTTTCGTGACGGTGTGCGCGCGCATCGTAAAAATTTACTTTCCTCATTTTTCCCTAATGCGCCAAAAGAAGTATAACTTCAAGAAGTAAGCATTTTAAAGCTTGGTGTGCCTCAGGCTGTGAATGCGCGGCGGTGTGTGCCTAATTACTGGCCATTTATAACGTCCGTGGGGAGTCCGAGCGATTTTTATCCTTTTTTTCATGCACCCCTTTACCTATGCGTTATATTTAAAAGAAATACTTGTGTTAAAAATGTAAAAAAATGTAAGCGCTATTTTTAATTCACATTGTTGCGGAAATGTAACATTATTGTTAATTATATTTTAGTTAGCGTTTGTTTGTTTAAAACCCAACGTATATAATAATTATTGACAGGCAGACATTTGGAAATGCCAAAGTTGTTCACAGTTGATACGATAACATTGGACTAGGGTTGATTGTATTATATAACATTGGCTGTTGCTCGTGGCTTCGCTCGCGTTAGTGTAAATTTGACCTAACCCTCGGAAACAATAGTTTTTTTTCTGAATGAAAGGTACTATAACCTCGCTGTACCCCTGTGAACGGAAACAACGTGATGAAATCATATCATGGTGGTAGGGTTTTTCTAAGCCTGTCTCGCTAGCTATCCTCAAGTTGAAAATCTGTCACTATGTGTGCTCCGGTAGTTGCACCATCTTAAACTACATCGTCATTTACCGTTACGTTAAAATATAGTCACACACTAAAACCTACATAATATACACTTCATTACTTATCATAGTATCCTCTTGTTAGTCTGTGATATTGATTCTGCGCTGTATTATTTAGGTTAGGTTTGTAGTAAAATTATAAATCCAGCAACAAACTAACAGACGAAAATTCAGGTTTTGGAGTTTCTAGTATCAATTAACATGAACTCAAATGTGAAAAAAAAATCCACATAAAGTTTACGTATGTAATTACTTTGCCCGATTGCACTTACCATGATGTATATTGCCCGAGCGGTATAAATAGTGCCGAATTAATGACTTGATCAATAAAATATATAATATCGTTGTATAACGGAAATATAATTTACCTTCAAATGCATTGCATGTTTATAATGGACGAAGTAAGTACGTATTTCAACTCCTTAATCCTGGAGGAGTTTGAGTGCGGTTAGTAAAAGTTTACGCTGGCAAGATAAAGAGTCGCCGCGGTAACACTAGACGTTGGCTATCATCGCAGCGATGAGCCGCTTATCGCATTTGGCCGGATACTCGATGTCCATCCTGCGGGTGTACTCCGAACTTTTTGTGCAAAACTTTGTTTATAAACAAAAACATGGTTAAATTATGCCATTGTCTATAGGCACGACTCTATGTATAAATATTTGATATATTTGAAAATTATTATAATATAATATATATTTTTTATAACAGTATTGTTGGACATTAATAAATATAATGTAAACTCATATTTGTAATACTCTATGACAGGGATTCCCAACTGGATTCCGTGGAACCTAGTGGTTGTGTGGAATAGCCATCAGGGTTCCGCCAAATTTATGTTTATAGAACAAACAAATACAGGTCAAGATTTGATGCTACCACAGATATACGAATAAAATTGTCGGACATAATACCGAACTATAAAACAATTATTCATAAAACAGTAAAGTAATTTCATTCTTCACATTAAAACTTTAAGTTAAGAATAATGTGTTTCAATTATATGACACACTAGCTGACCCGCGCAACTTTGTCTGCACCAAATCGGTTATTAACGGTTCCAATTTTATTTTCAGGAGCGAAATCTTAAAAAAAACTAGAACTCGATTATAGCAACACCTACCGAGTCCAATTGTGATTTCAAACTATCCTATATATATATATATATATAGGCAAGAAATGTCTTCCCAGTATCCACTGGCTTGCTGGTCTGCCCTCACCTCTGCGGCCCAGTGAGTATCCTCACAAAAATTTAATAATTTTACCGGCTAATAGTTTTTTTCCGATTATCTTCTAACCAACTCCATCAATTAATATGCTGTAAAAAGTAAACTTTATCTCCATGATATTTTCATTCTGATTTTGGTATTTGTTTTTAATAAGAAATTGTAAAGTATACACGAAACTTGTCTTTGTATATGAATTTGTAATTAGTAATTGTAACATTCATTTTCTTAACTTATGTAACAGTAATTAATTTTGCTATGGATTTTATTGTGATGTAATATACGCAAAAACAAACTCAAAACTTACAGACATCATGCCTTAAATAAATATATATTTACATAATAATTACCGTTAGTTATTATTGTGTTGTGTTAAAGTTTAATTTTGTTAGAACTTATAATATTACCCAGAGTATTGGTAAAAGGATAAAATACACACCTCTGTGCGTTTGGAAAAATCTGTTGAACGTAAACGTATTGTTAAGTAAAATATCATACAACACTAAATTGAGCAATTGAAAAAAATGTGTTCTAGAGTGCCTTCATCTAACCCACATTCACATATCGAGTTGTCCCTGATTCTGAGCTCTGCAAGATGGACTGTTGGAGAGTACACCTCTACAGATAGATCGTCAGCATACAGATAGTAGACGTAGCATGAAACTTATAAAGTCACGGCTTATCCCGAATGTTATCATGAATATTTTTCCGGAAACATGTGATTTGCCTTTAATTTGGTTGGATACTTTCCAGCTTGAGTTCCCACTGGATCCCACTATGTCCTCGTATCTATGCCAGAACTACATAAATTTTTAAACAATAGCATTGATATAAACGGAATTGATTAATTGTGATAACTGATGTGTAAAAAGTTTCAATAAGAAGAAAAAACACTTTCTTCCTGTAAGGTAAACAATTTCATTAATATATAAAAAAAAACATTTATGTATATAGATTTTTTGATACAGGAACCTTCTCGGACGTACACAAAATACCCTCCTAAATTATTATCACATTCTCATCAGTAGTTTCGGCATGATAAACGGCGGATAAACATTGATTTTTATATATAAAGATTTAAAAAAAATCTTATATAAATTTCATTGTTCATTTATGATCACTTGATATGGGGTTCCATAAAATAAAAGGTATTTGCTTTGTGCTCCGTTATCTTTAACGTTTAGGAACCTCTGCTCTATAATATACATTTAATTAATCTATGGTTATAATATAGGATGTATTCTGTGGCCATAATTCTTTTTGTGTCTACTCCACGCCTACACAGATCTACATTTCTGTACCGTTTTTATTTTCTTATTATTATAATCGTATAATCAGCAAACATCTTTTATTACATTTCAAAGAATACAGTCCACTAGGAATAAAAGAAAAAATACGTCAGAACGATAAAAGTTAGATGTCTCTTTCTTGTACGTCGTATACGTTTGTGTAGTGATACGTTTTATAGGAGTTTTTGGCGGGATCTTGGAATGCCATGTAGTGGTCTTTATATTTTATCCATAATATTGTGTTATTTCGCTCTATATTGTGTAATGTTGGTGGTGCTTTACGTAATATAGTTTGGTTATTTGTGCAGAAGTGAAGTGGATCGGAAATAATACCACGGACCATGGATTGTGACTTGTCACAAAAACTCCCAGGACAGTTCTAACAAGATGGCCGCCATCTTGTTAGTTCATTGAAATTATATCAAGAAACTTGTAATCGTTACTCACTTGACAATGGCTGTAATAGTCTATTAGAATACTGGTTGCCAAAAATAAAATAAAAGATACGTTTTATAAAAGAAACAAGACGATAAGTTTTTCTTCTGGATTTTTAATTATAGTGTATGTATTTGGATGTAGCTTGGACTCGTTATTTTTTATAGTCTTGTGTTAAGTCGCAAGGATATACACTAGCAATCATATGTAACTTCTTCTGTGTTTAATGATACCACACATTATATACATGTAACTTTAACGATTTTTGTATCGCCCACCGAGATGTCCCTTACATAACAGGATTTTTTCTAGCTTACTTGACGTTTACTGTTATAATTTGGCTTATGTCTAGAATCTCTATAATGTAACTTATGTGTTGTTCTGATATTTTGCCTATATTAGTGGTAAGTTTTATCAATATCCGTTCACTAGTTGCTACGTGAAAGAGTAACAATCATCTATTCTCATAAACTTCCCAGTTTTATAATAATACTAAAGGATTTCGGAGTGTGCCTCAAGGAGTCAAAGATATTTATAACATAATCTGGATTTCAGCAGACTTCAGGCGTCGATAATATTAAAGGTAGCCATGATTTCGCTTAATCCAGAATTAATTTCTTACTGTTTAGCATAATTCACTTTATGAGATACATCAAATGCGCAAGCAGAAAATTTCCGTACACGTCACCGGCCCGTCCCGCAGCCATGCACCATCAGGGATTAACACTCCAGATGCCAGCCTGAAATAATGATTGCCCTGTTTTTATTAGACGACCTGTCTGTCTACATCGTGCCATGTGCATGTTAATTAAAAATTAACAAGCTTAATCTTTCCATCCTTTAAATTCAATTGTAAAATGCCTGCGTAAAGCAAAACGCATGACTGATAGATTCACACGGAACGAGCGACATATGTCAAGAAAAAAATAACGCACCTCAAAATAACGTTATGTGCGAGTGCTTCATTAAAATTATTCATTAAAAAGTGCATCTAAACTATAAGATTTGATACATGAATTTTAGTATTCAGTATATCCAAGTATCTTATTATCACTTATCCTTGTTAAGTTTATACATCATCTATATCCATATATTTGCAAGTCAAGGAATTGATGATTAACATTCCTCTTTTACCAATCACTGTTACTTCTGTATGGTGATGCTTTTGCCTTTATTTAACACAAACACACGTTTAATCGTATTTTGTAAAAATACCAAGAGTGTTATAGTCGAAATATTAAAAAAACGAATAAGTTGAATTATTTACAAATAATTTGTTTGACTCGCATGGTAAAGAGCAGATGTCAGTTTGGAGCCATTAGCGAGATAAATTATAGCGTCCGGGGGAATCCGCCCCGGCGCGGCGCGGCGCTCGGCCTCCTAAGCTCAGGATAAAGATTTTATTTTTGGTGTAAAATGAAGAGACATCTTTTCTCCGTTGGTCTGATGCAAGGGCGATAGCGAATCAATATTGTTATGAATACACTATTATATTGAATAACATCTATTATAAATATGGGAATTTATGTTATGTATACGGTCGAAGCACGCGGAACACCCTTTCCTAGTGCATTTTCCCGTTTTTGTAATGAAATCTGTTCTAATGTATTAGAGAGGAGACTAAATGGTAAATTCGGTCTAATAAATATTTTTTGATAATTTTGTTCCGGATAGACTTTGTTATCGATATAGAAGCCAAAAATAATCCTTTTACAATTTTGTCTGTCTTTCTGTCTGTTTGTCTGACTGTCCCAATGAACCCGTATCGCTCTGAAAGTACTGAACCAATTTTGACGAAACTTGATATAGTGATAACTAATATTACAAGGTATAAATCTAGGATATAAATCTAGGATACTTTTTTTTCCATAAAACGCAAGGGGTTCTCCAGGATAACGAAAGACAAAAAATTGTAGTTAATGTAACTACACTTTTATGCGACATCTTAGTACAAGAGCCAGCTACGTTGGAAGAACGAGAATTTTAGAAAAGCTGGTTCTTTAATATGAACATATATTATACCCTTCCAAATAGGATTCAGGATACTGGTAGCCGGTTAACGTTGTGTTTTTTATTGCGCATCACACCTTTACAGGTCAAAATTGTAATTTATAAATAATTTTAGGAATATTTTTTTTTCAATACTCTTTTAAACTCTATTTACAACATGAATTTTTTTATATACAATAATGTGCTCGATGATATATTGTATAAATAAAAATAATAAAATTAAAACCATTTTATTTTTTCCATTACAAAGAACACATTTCATTTTATTAACCACTAGCCAACCCGTGCCCACTTCGTTGGGCGGTAATACGTAAGCGTGGAATGATTATTTTGCGCTAAAACGCAGCGGAAGCTCTGAAAAGAAAAAAAAACCCGATTTTGCAACATTCTTCATTGCTGCTCCGCTCCTATGGGTCTTAGCGTGATAATATATAGCCTATAACTTTTCCTGATAAATGAGCTATATAACACTGAAAGAATTTTCCAAATCGGACCAGTAGTTCCTGAGATTACCCCTTACAACGTCACAAACTCTACCTCTTTATAATATTAGTATAGATTAGTATACATTATGATATTAAAATTTCACCGTAAACCGTAAACCGTAAACAACGATATATATAAACATATGACTTGGGACTGACGCTATCTTAAATACCTACGTCGATAACATACGCTACCACAATTATCGCTATCTTTATCGTGCAGCCAGTGATATAGCTAAGTTATTCTATATAAATATTATTTTTATTGCAATAAATTGGTCTGCCTACTGAGTAAATAACTGAATTAATGTCTGGAAGATTAAATTTGTGTTTATTTATGTCTAAATAAAATAATAATACAATTAGGGCTATCCTAACATGATTTAAAATTACTTTTATTTTTTTACAAAAAATAACAGCGGGCACATTGTTGTTAATAATAAAAATGTTTGGCAGTGTTAAAGTCAAGTTATTAATAACGTTTAAAAGAAAAGTTTTACTGAAAAAAAAGTTTCCTAAAATTATTTAAAAATCAATATTTTTGCCTGTAAAGGTGCGATATGCACTAATAAACGCAACGTTTATCGGCAGCCAGGTAACCTACAAGCTGTTCTTTCGAACATAAAGGTATATAAAAAACTGGCTTATTAATATTCGCTCTCGAAACCGTTGCCAGCTCTTAGACGAATAGTTACAGCCAAGTGACAGTTGACGCATCGTGTTCATATCTTTTTAATATTTATATTTTTCTTCAATACAATGAAGCGTGAAAAGGTTTTAATACAAGTTGAAAATAGTTATGATAAAGTAAGTGGTAGAGATGATTATTAAATTTTATCTTTACGTATTGTCCATGTGCAGAGATTTTATCATAACAATTTACAATTTAACTCTATAAACTTGATATTTTATAATGTAAACTATACTGACTATATAGTAAACGTCTACAAAACAGGTAAAGGAACTTCGTTCCAACCGGGGGTCCATAGACCCCAAGCTTCTTATTTACATTACCGCCAACATATCGACGGGAGAAAGGGGAATTGTCGTAATTTGAAAAACCCTGGTGTTGGGTTTTGGGGTTGGGAACCAAAAAAATATTTCAAAAATTCATAACTTACGTTATATTTATAGAGGTAGAAAATAGAAAATTGGAATGTACAAAATGTTAATGTAATCGTAGGAAAACGAGACCTAGACCATTCAAAGCGGTTTTTTTATACAAGAATATGATAAAAAGTGATTTTGCTTAAAATGCAAGTTACGACGTTTCCGCTTTCTCCCGTCGATATGTAGGTTAGTTTTTATCTTAATTGAACCCGGTCGATGATGGTACGAGCGGGTTCTAGGTTTATTTTAAAAGATTACTCACATAGGTTTATTAAAATTTTTCGCGTTTAAAAATACAACTGAAACCGGTGATAACCGATTTTATGGATGTCTTGTAAAAACATATGTCACGAAAAGACAAACCAGATCGAGTTTCTTGCCGGTTCTTCTCGAGGACTGGATTATTTTCCGAAACGGTGGTCGTTTTGACGTTCATAAGCGCCTTCTTGAATTGAATAAAGTGTCTTTGATTTGATTTTAATCAATAAGTTCAATATTAAGTACATGTTACTTTCAAATGATTATTCTGGGGTCAATTAGTACGTGAACTATCTCTAGAAGTGCCACCTCTTGGTATATATATCTTTACGATTTTGTATAGTAGTAATGAAAAAAAGTTAAGCCACATCGAGTTTCTTACCGTTCTTGATAATTGGGTTATTTGTGAGAACCGATGGTAGTGTTTTAATGCCCATAACCGCATTCTCAGGACCGTAATTGGATAAATTATTATTTATTTTGATTCGACATGAAAATTTTAAATTGAACGGTTATATATTCTGTGCTATATGTTTGTGTTCTTATTGTAGATGAAGCTGCAGTTCATTTAATTATCTACTTTTCTCGAGTACTTAAGTCGCATTGTCATTAAGATTACAATAACTTTTGACAGAGTGAACCGATTTTAATGAAATAAAAACTATATGTTACTCGAGGATATGATTTATCTTGTTGATTTATATATATAATTTTATTAGTGATATTTTATTGAGAATGTAGTACTTTAGCAGTGATGCGTGTCCAAACAAACAGACAGATACTTGCAGCAATTTTTTTCACAAAAATCTAAAAAAATACAGACACTTTAGATTTATAACCTTGTTTGTAAAGTGTTAACATTAATGATATACAAATTGTGTTGCTTTTAATGTTTCTATGAGGCGTGGTCGCTATCCGCTTGTGTCTTGTGCCAAGCCCATGGCCGGCATCTCGCAATCCTCCCAAGCCCTGTCTCGTATCAATATGATTTAGGTAAAACTTTTACAAGCCACTTGCTCTAATTAGGTTTGTTGTTTCAAAATTAATTTCGTATTCTCGTCCTAATTCTAGGATTTGCTCGGGATCGCGAATATTTTTCTCTAAGGAGAGCTCGAATTTTCTTTTGTTTCATTTTTCACGAAACCAATTATATTAATAATTTATTCTTGATTCCTTACAGTTAATCCCAGACTAAGCCGGGAATGATATTCTTTTATAATTCTAAATAATTAAATTGTTGCGCGGTTATTTTTGTTTTTTATTTTCTTAAAAGCTCCGTTACCAAGGCCGTCAAAATTTATATCTTTTTAAACAATTCCTGTACTATAAACCATAATTTAAGTCGTAGGGGAGTTTACATATGATACATCCAGACTCAAATACTGTTGGCAGGGGCAACCGCCTAAATGACCACGCCAACCATAATAACTCATAAATATGTGAACACTATTAGCCTATGTAATAAGAAAATATAGATAATACACCACATACACATACCGATACAGTTCAGCGAACAAGTTTTCTTGAATTGGTTATAACTACTGCTTGGTCAAGAGAACCCAATCACTAAGTGTAAGAGTAATTAATTATCACAGGTGTATTTGGGCAATAAACTTTTCCCAAAGTTTAGGTAAAATTCTGCAAAATTAGCCAGTAAATTATTCCCGTACTCTGAATAAACGTGCTTAAAGAAACAGCGTTTGTTTTAAATCTGCGTCTTTGACTATCCAAAAAGGGCGGGACAATGCTGTCGGACATTACTCGGATAAATTACGAGTTCAAGTTTCTTCGCCGTTTTCCTATTACCGCAGCTATGTTGAGATATTTTCTTTTCTCTTATTATCCTTGAAAATAATTACAACATACATTGCCAAAGGTTACCTTCAAGATAATGTTATAACCAATAAGGTTTCTCTCTATACTATCCATGTTGTCTGGTATATAATTATTCTGTCCGTGTGTATGTGCCTGAACTTTTCCTAAACGGCTGGAAGATTTTGATGATTTTTTGTGAGTGGTTAAAGTGGATTCAATAATGGTTTAGATTCACAAATAAACCCGGTAGGTGGCATTGAGGTTGAATTTTAGTTTTTTTCTACTGTCAAGTCATGACAACGTCCGCTAATCTGTATATATAATGGTATACAAAAAAACATATATACAGTTCATATGCGGTAGAAATGAAACCTTCAGAAAATGATTAAATATTCATATAAACAATACAAGTGAGCAATACACTACATTGGTTATGATGCCTTTTCCCAAGGCTTCGTAACAAGCTGGCGCGTATACCCATATGTACAAACATGAACTTGTACAACGCTCGACCAGAGCAAGTCTGGTAGTGCAATATATAATGAGAAAATTCAAGAAACATTGTGTAATGTATTCTACCTCATTTTCTCTCATATAAAATCCTATGAATGATATATTTGTCTCTTTTTAATGTCGCTTTTTCTAATGCCTAAAGAAGTTAGCATTTCATTAAAATACATAAACATACATAAATACACTTGTTATTCATGATTCGTTTGATTGAAACCATTATTGTAAAGGACCTCTGCCAAGATTTGACTCTTTTTTTTTAAATACTTTGTATCTATCGTTTGACCACAATTTCATCTGATGTTAAATGACGGTACCTCGTCTAAGATGGAAAACATGTTAAATCTATAGAGGACTGTCTCTCAAGTACCGGCACACGCCAATAGGTGCTTGCCAACAGATTATCAACTTGAGGGTCGCAGCTAGCCAGCTGGATTTAGAAAAAACCCTACTCATACTATCTATACATACTCCGACTCAATTGCAATTATTCGAACCTACGAACATCGACGCTGTGCCCGAACACCTTATCAACTAAGCCATCATCGCTTAAAATTCGCTTTATTTCAATTCATTTTGCCTCATTTATTTTGCACCCAACTGGGTCCCTACTACGTTGCGGATTGTGAACATCGACACAGTAAGTCTCATTTGGTTTGTCCGATTTTGGAATTATCTAGTGTATGTCCAGTTGACGAGAAGCTTGCAGGCTGGCACGACAGTAACTACGTGGTGTGGACAGTTAATCTCCGAATGATCGTGGTGGTGATGGTGGAACGCGCTAATCTCAGGAACTACTGGTCCGATTTGAAAAAATATTTTAGATTTAGATAGCTCATTGACAAATGCTATACGCTATATATCGCGCGAATACCAATAGGAGCGGAGTACCAATGAAGAATGTTTCAAAGTAGTTTTTTTCCTTTTGAGAGCTTCCGCTGCGTGTTATCGTTAGCCCAAAGTAACTATTCCAACGACGAAGTTAGAAGCAGCAGCAACAGAAGCAGAAGCTAGTAATTAATATAGTGATATTGTATGGATTCACTATCATAATAAAACCTTCGTAGTTTGCGTAGTATATCTATTGATTCTATTTGCCATTTATGTTTCTAAAACTTAGTAATTGAAATGCACTCCGCGTCGTTCCAATCCTCGAATGCTATCACAAACTCTGAAGAATCGTTCTATCGCGTCTGTCAAAAAAAAATGTGGACAGAATACCAAATTGTTTAAATCGACTCCCAGTTTACTGATGGAATGATAAAGGCAATGGACTAGAAGAGATAAACGCTGAAATATTGTCTTATAGCTTTAGATTAAGGTGCCTTTTGCATGTTAATTGTTGTACATAATTTATATTCCATGTTCAGAACGGTAAAAGATCATATGACGTTTCTAGTTTGATACGACGAAATTGTTATTGTCATTTTCGTCAGTTTATACTTTGTAGATTTTAGCATTTGACCACGCTTTTATATGATATTAAATGTCGGAAGGCTGGCTCTTAAGTGCAGCAGACGGAATACACTAATAGGTGCTTGGCGACAGATTTGCGACGGCCCTACCGCCATGCTATGGCTTCATACGACGTTTTCCTTCATCGCGCGCTCTGATCAGTTGCTAAAACTCAAACCTTCGTCCATATTCGGTGTCCAAAAATTTTATGAACTAAGGTATCATCGCTTCAAATTTTACTTAAGTTTTTTTCTAGGACTGCTATATTAACGTAGATAACCATTATACTTACTCCGACATAAAAGGACATAGAGCTACCATAACAAAGTGACACCGAAGTAAATTGTCCATAAAACTGCAAGAAATCAACGTCAGAGTGTACAAGGGGTGTACTTTGTAATTCATCCGCCGTATAACAGTAATCCTTATCTGGAAAGTAAAGTTTAGGTTGTGCCGTTGGGAGTGAAACGTTAATCGCGCTGGGAGACTTAAAGGGAGGGGAAAGGGCACGAACTCCGATTCCATTTTTAATCTATATATATTACAACCTATAAGATTTCACTATTAATATATTCACAATAACAATTCAGTTATGTACAAATATATGCTGTATGTCTATACTATATCTATCTATCTATACTATAATATTATAAAACTGTAACAAAGCCACATCTGTCTTTGTCTGTCTGCCACATTTTTTTTTTTGAAAATTTTGATCGCGGTAGTCTTTATTATCGATATAGAAACCAAAAGTAATCTTTTTACGATTTTTGTATGTATGTCTGTCTGTCCTAGTGAACACGTATCACTCTGAAAGTACTGAACCAATTTTGACGAAACTTGACACAGTGATGACTCATATTACAAGTTTACATCTAGGATACTTTTTGTCCCATAAAACTGCAAGGGGTTCTCCAGGATAACGAAAGACAAAAATTTGTAGTAAATGTAAGTAGACTTTTTTGCGACACCTTAGTACAAGAGCCAGCAACGTTGGAAGAACGAGAACTAATAAACGCAACGTTTACCGGCAGCCAGGTAGCCCGCACGCTGTTCGGAAGAACATAAAGATATTTAAACTCGCTTATTGAAATTCGTTGTCGAAGCCGTTGCTAGCTCTTAGATTAATAGTTACAGGCAAATAACAGTTGACGCGTCGTGCTCATTTTAAATATTTTTCTTCAATACAATGGAGTGTGAAAAAGTTTTAATACAAGTTGAAAATAGTTATGATATCATTCAGTGTTTAATTTATCATTATTCATTTTATGAATATATTTTATCGTTTAACTTACAATTTAACTCTATAAACTTGATATTTTATAATGTAAACTACACCGACTGTACATTAATTTTCACACAGACAGAGTCGTGGTCACAACTAGTTTGAAAAATAGAACACAGAGTTTTTAAGCGAGTCCTGTTGGTTTTTGCTGCTCACCCATTAAAAGGTTTAAAATATGAAGCTCTTAATCCAGCTCTGTATTTAAGGGCGTTATAGTCGACAGCAAACGGCAATATTTCGTTTTCCCTAATGGATTTAAAACAGGGAGTCGCCCGAGCGGTTACGTTCGCCTCGTTAGTAGCTTGCTTTGACTTCGTCCAGGACTTATTTGTTTGCTTTCTTGAGATCTTATGTTTATTTGTTGAACAGCATTCTCTCTTACATTGTAGGTTCGATTTCTAGTATAGGCTTTGAATCGGTGAAAAATACACTTTCCTTTGTAAAGTGACTGGGAGATGAATCACTAGAGTGTTTCCTTAATTCTTGTCTAATAAACTCATTAGTATTTTTGCCAATAGATTTGATCGTTTCATGAACAATGGCTTTATATTAAAATAAATATATGTATCATAAATTAAAATACGTATTTGTTCTCTTGCACGTCGTTGTAGACTTAGCCTAAATATCTGTCTATCAGGATTATACTGGCAAATTATTTCAACGTACTATGTATTATTGGAAGAAAATTTTTTATCTTGAAGAAAGTAATTCATTCGTACATTCGTAGCTTATAATGTTGATTATTATAAGCAATATACAACATAATTCAAGTAAAATTATAATTAGAAAATATTTTAGCTAACATTTTACCAATAGCTCTGTTAGAGATAGCTATCTGAAAACGTTAAGAAGTGTGCAAATACAGTGGCAATAAACTTCTTAACAACTTAAAATATATCGACTAAACGTCGAACTTGAGTGAAAACGCATAACAAAGCAATTAATTCGTTCGCTTTGAGATATCTCAAACAGTGAAACTAAACAGAACAGAGCAAATACTCCGTGAAGAGGCCCTCGCGTTGAGTGACAAGCTTGTTTGATAAGTCGAATATAGTAATTATGTATTTACCGTATGTATTACACGGAAGACTGTGTAATGTATATTTGACAGGTAAATTGCATGAAACTAATCATTCAGAGGCATAATATTATTTATTTAGCATGTTACACTTACAGACTTCCCGTACCGTATCTTGTGAGAATCAGCTCGAAGACAATTTGCAATTTTGTTTTAGTCGAGTTGTAGTGAAGAAATTTCATTTCTTTTGTGTACCTTATAGATATTAATTTAATCAGAAAATCATTTGACAGTAAGTGACAATGTGCCCTAAGATAGATAATATTTGATAGATAGATTAGTAAAAATTCAAGTATTGATATATATTAATTTTCATGAAGGTTGACTAAGTGATATAGGTAGGTGGTAGAGCCACGCTGAAGCTACTACTGGTTTCAGCATGAATGGGTCGGCTCGTCCGGGATAGTACCACTCTCTGACAGAAAACCGACGTGAAGTAACAGTACTTGCATTGTTGCGTTTCGTTTGGTCAGTGAAAGCGCCGGAGGCCCATTTCCTCTTCCCCCTCCCATTTCCCCCACGCCTCCCTCCCCCAAACACAGGCTGGCAACGCTCTTGCAACTCCCCTGGTATTGCTAGTGTCTATGGACGGCGGTGATCACTTACCATCACGTGTTCGTTTGCCTCCTATAATAAAAAAAAAGGAACAACAAGAAGAACAAGAAGTCATCTTGTATCGATTTACATTAAAATGTATAACATAAAATCTTTCTCCATGAAAAAATTATTAGGTGTGCCAATTTTCATGATGATCTGTCACACTTTATCGGAGTTTATTTATCTTAGATATACCGACACATCCATAGGTACTAAGTAGAGCGGCAGGAATATTCTTATAAGCGTTTCACGACAAATAATAAACTCGCTTCTTTATGACGTCAAAGCTATATTTTCCCTGATTGAACATCTTTATTATAACACCACTTATATTATACTAAGAGTATATATTTCAAGAGATCGCTAAGATCTATTTTTATTTGGTAAAATCCACCTAAATTTGCTTGGAAATATATTCCACCAATTCTATATGTAAATTATAACTTACCAATAAAATGAAGAGCCGTGAAGTGAATTCCCTTGTTTTCTTTAGAAATCGCACATAGTAACAATGTACGTTTAGAAAAAAGAGTAACTCTCGATGGAAATACATTTTCAATAAGATCGTGGGAAGAAAACACCCGAATGACATTCTATGATTGCGTCACTATTGATTTCTCTTAAGGTTCATATTTTTTGATAAAGTCATTGGAGCATCCAACGTTGCGTTGACACATGTTAACAAGCATTGTAACACAGAAAGAATTGGAGTTATGAAAATGTTAATAAAGTCATGACAAGTCTTTTTTTTTTTTTTTTTTTTTTTCTTTTTTTTTTTTTTTTTTTATAGTAGCTCGGCAAAGTGACTGTACTGTGCCTGATGGTAAGCACAGTACAATCCAAAAACAATGGCGACCACCGAGAGACATACTATCCATCGCCGGTCGCCGCTGTCATGCCGGCCTGCGTAAGTATCTCTTCACGTTGCGCTTGAAGGACCCCATGTCATAGGAAGAAGGAAACACACTGGCCGGGAGTTTGTTCCACAGCTTCACGGTACGGCAAAGATAAGATGTTGCGAACTTTTTAGTTCGTGCCCAGATAGGATTTACCGTAAAACTATGGCTCCGAAGACCAGCACGTGTGGTGCGGTTATGAAAAGGAGAGGAAGGGATCAAATTGAATAACTCTTCAGAACACTCGCCATGATACAGACGGTAGAACACGCTCAGTGAGGCAATGTCTCTGCGCAACTGAAGCGGCTCTATGAACTTTGTAATGTCTGCATCATTAACAATGCGGACAGTCCGTCTCTGCAACCTGTCCAGGGTATCCATGAGGTACTTTGCCGAACCGTCCCAGAGATGCGAGCAGTATTCCACGCAAGGCCGAACTTGTGCCTTATAAAGGAGATATAGCTGTTCAGGCGTGAAAAACCGTCGCACCCTGTTCAGGATTCCGAGTCTCCGAGATGCAGTGGAGATCACGCTCTGTATATAATCCCTGGGATTGAGGTCGCTGCGAATATCTATGCCTAAGATATTGAGCCTGTCTCGCATTGCGAGCGAGACGTTCTGAAGAGCTGGAAGGGGGGTAAATGGGGATCTCTTGCAGGTAAACGCGCATACCTGTGTTTTGTTGGCATTAAACTCAACCAGATTACTTGCTCCCCATGTTGATATGCGAAGCAAAGACTGGTCGAGCTCAATGACTAGTTCCTGCCGTCTCTTTTCAGTGTCTCCCTGACCGCAAGAAGGCTTACTGTAATAGGACTCATGGATGGTGCTATCGTCTGCATAGCAATGAATATGGCCTAAAGGCAACATATCATTGATATGCAGAAGAAATAGAGTAGGCGAAAGTACAGAGCCTTGAGGAACTCCAGCATTTACTGACATGAGCTGCGAATCACATCCTTCGACAAGGACACGAATTCTGCGCTCATGTAGAAAGCCAGAGATCCATTTGCATAGATTGTCAGGGAGTCCGTACGCAGGAAGCTTCGAAAGAAGACCACGGTGCCAGACCCTATCAAAGGCCTTGGCAATGTCGAGACTGATCGCCAAGGCTTCGCCGTGTTTGTCAATTGCCTCTCCCCAGCGGTGCAGTACGTAAGCTAGAAGATCACCGGTTGATCGGTTTTGGCGAAAACCATATTGCCGATCGTTAATTAGCGAGTGATCCTCCAGATAGCGGACAAGCTGGGTGTTGATGATCCGCTCCATGATTTTGCACAGCACTGAGGTTACGGCAATTGGACGGTAGTTGTTAGGATCTGATCGATCTCCCTTCTTGGGAATCGGTTGAACATTGACGACGAACCTACCCAAGATTATGCGCGGCATGGTGAGGCAGCCTCTCATGGTGGTTATTCATAATTGGGCCCCTGTACTGTACCGCGGGCGGCCAGCGGAACAACCGTTTCTACAGGTCTCCCTGTCCGCCGGGTCAATGCAGCTCTCTTAGGCAGTAAGTCATTGGAGAGTCACATTGGTACCTGTGCCCAGACGAAAGTCGCCCGGTAGCTGGATATGCACAGGCTGATCCCGAAACGCGACGCGCAGAAGCGTATCACTATGACGGGCTTTTTCGCCATATACATGGTGGTTGCGACCCAGTCAGGCTGTAAAACCCTACCACCCCGCATTCGCCATTGCCTCGTTCGTTATTCAGCAGGGTGCACCACGTGCAGGTGAGGTTGGCTTGGGTGTCTCAAGTCTTAGATGTTATTTGACACCCCTTACACCCCGAAACCCTTATGTTAATTGGTTATATTATACTAAATATGTCATTTTAAAATTTAATGTAATACTTTTCCGCAAGTTATTTGGTTTGCATTACTGCATGGAGCTGTGGTGATTAAACGAAATAAAAGCAGCTTTAATTATTCACGTTAATTATAATTGGATCTTCGGGCTGCTGTGACCTGGACAATAATAATTAAAATGAATGATCATTTTGCTTTTATTTAAAATGTTAATTTTCACAAAATAAAATTGGTGAGATACCATGTTGTGGTATATTGTCTACTAGCTGTGGCCGCGACTCCGTCCGCGTGGAACCTAATGGTAAAAAATGGTGACTAATAAAATCATCTGAATGTATTAAGTCCATTTACTTATCTACTTTTCTCTCGTACTTAAGTCGCAACATCATTGAAATTAGAATAACTTTTGATAGAATGAGCAGATTTTAATGAAACCAACACTAAATGTTACTTGAGGATATGCTTTCTTGGTTTTATTGCAGTACTTTAGCAGTGATGCGTGTTCATACAAATATGATATGATATGAGCCTCCTTGACGTATCTGTCAATTGCGAACCTTACTTCCTTCGATTGTGAGCACGTATATGACTCGCGAAACCAAACTTTGTCTTGAAGATCTTGTTGCAGGGCGCACAGTGCAATTTACCGTCAGTATTGTAAGTGTAGGTGTGTAGTGTTCCTACACAGGAAGGCTTCGAACGGGTTTTACTTATAAGGCGTTTCGCGTCTAGTTCTTGTAACCGCTTTTCTTCAAAATTTGTAACTGCCTTGTGAACAGAGCTGCGCCATTCACGTCTCTGTTTTGCGAGATCCTCCCAACCCTCACACGGAATATTACATGCAGTTAGATGGCGCTTTAAGACATCCTTGTAACGCAATAGCTGATCTCCAAGAGTGCGTTTTCCTTCTTTGAGCTGTGAATAGAAGACGGCTTTAAGCTTGGCTTGGCTTGACGGCTTGGAGTCATCCATACGAACAACATGTCCGCACCATCTTAGTTGTCCTTTAATAAGCAAGGATTCGATACCACAGAGCTGCGACTTTCTTAATACATCTGAATTTGGAACTCGGTCCTGCCATCTTATTCGAAGTATTGATCTTAAGCACCTCATATGGAAAGAGTCAAGGTGCTTTATATCACCCTTATAAAGACGTCAAGTGTCAGTGGCATACAACAGGATAGGCAAAATTATTGCTTTATACACAGCTATCTTAGTGTGTAATCGTAAATCGTGCGAGTCTCAAACTCTTTTGCATAATTTTCCGAAAGATGTCGCAGCCTTGGCAAGACGTGAGGAAATTTCGGTTTCAAGGCGGTTATCACTACGAATAAAACTACCGAGATACCGAAAGGATTTTACTTCCCCCAATGTATTACCATTCAGTGATAAAGATGTTAGGTCTGGTGTCATACCGCGTGCAGGTTGTTTAAGCAACTGAGTTTTAGATAAACTAATGATCAAGCCGTTAATAATATGAGCCAAAACCTTGCCAGCGGCACTAAGCAAAGAGATGCCCCTGTATGTCCCACAATCAGATGCATCAAGCTTTCCCTTATATAGCCTGCAGATAGTGGCGTCCTTCCAGGCTTGGGGTATTTCACCGGCATCCCAAATTCGTATTATTAGTTCAAATAGTCTATTTTGAACATTCGATCCTCCATATCAATATAGTTCCGCTGGTAGCCCATCTGAGCCTGCAGATTTACCATTCTTTAAACGATTTATCGCAGCTAAAAACTCTTCAAAGGATGGAAAATTATCAAACTCCGGAGATAAAGGCAGCGTTGGAAGAGCCGTAATATATGTGAGATCCGCGTCATGACCCGTTGTGTATAGTATGTCACTAAAATATTCAGTCCAGCGATTTAGCACATCACTGCGATCAGTCAATCGTTTCAATTTATTGCATGAGTAGATAGGTGCAGTTTTTTTGAAGCATGGGCCAAAGAGGGTCTTAAGCGACTGAAAAAAGAGACGTGTTTGTTTAATTTCAGCGAGATGTTCCAACTCTAATGCTTTCATCATCGACCAACGGTCTTTAAAAGTCAGAATCTTACACTGGAGTTGACGTTGAATCATTTTTCGGTGGTCATCTGTTCTGGAGAATTTCATTAACTGCTTAGATTCTTGCAGGAGTGCCATGATGACAGCATCAGAATCGTCAAACCAATCTTGGTTTTTCTTCTCTGGTTTTCCTGCTACTTGCTGGGCTACATTTTAAAGTGATTGCGCAGGACCGCCAATGTTCATCAATCGAGCCTGTTGTATTCAACGATGTGGCACTGAATTCCGTATTAAAATTCTTCTGCATATTTGGTGTGTTTACAAGTTTTGCATAGGCTAATCGGGTTGGAATTTTATGACTAGCTCGACAAGGTGGTTTATAGCTGAAACGGATTTTTGACCTAATTAACCTGTGATCAGTTCGACTTATCTGGTTCTGATTATCATGTCTGGAAACAGATCATAGGACGCCATGGTGTCGGTAAATGTAATACGAATGGGGAACTGCTTTTAACTTTATGTGCAGAATTCAACCTATGTATTACAAATACCTGTTTCCGAATGGCAGATAAATATAAAACATTTTGGATGCATCGACGTTCTAAGCACTGGCATCTAATAGATTACGTAATTGTGCGTAGGGTTGATCTAAAAGATGTGCTTATTACACGAGCTATGCGAGGAGCTGAAGGCCAACCTCGTGCGTTAAAATCACCTAGTAGGATGATTTTGTCGTTGGGAGGTATACCTTTCAAGATGTTTCTAAGATCTTCGTAAAACTGCAGTTTGTCATCATCAGTGTATGTTATTGTAGGAGCGTAAACGCTTATTAGATGAAGGTATTTGTTGGTGTTGAGGTGCAGTCGAAGCGTCATGAGTCTATCATTTATACCTTTAGGCATCTCTACGAGTGTTTTTATGATATTATTTCTAAAAGCAAAACTTACTCCGCTCCTCGTTCGTTCATGTGAAGGTCTGCCTATCCAGTAATAAGTATATCCACCGCGGCTTTCACAAAGTTCACCGCTATGTGATAGATTGGTCTCACTTAGAGCAGCAATATCAATTTTATATTTATGTAATTCCCTTGCAATGAGGGCGGTTTTTCGTTCAGGACACAGATTTATCTGATTGTCCAAAAGCGTTCGGATGTTCCAAGTCGTGATATTAAAAGAATGTGATCTAGATATCTGAATTTTGTGCTTGATGACTGCGGTTTGCCATCTGGGTTAGGGGTTGTGGAGTATGTTTGTTTGTTGTTAGTTGTATGTAGTATGTTTGGGTCACCTTTTCTATGCCCCCTTTTAAGTGAGTAAACGGTTGCGCTGGTGCAAACCCACTCTCTCGTCTCATTATACCATGATCCGATGGACCAGTTATCTGGTACAATCGGTGATAGAAGAGATGCAGTGGCTTGGCTGCCAACCATAAAAGATCCTGGATGGCACCCTTTAAGGCACATCACATCATCTTGCTATATCGCCGCGGTCGTCGGAGACAATTGCCTATCGGCAGTGCCCGCTTCCCGCTCCGATGTAGGCTTTGTGTACTTTTGGGGGATCACCCAATATAGCCGAAAGATGAAAGATACAGCTCCCTCTACTAGGTTTAGCCTACGGATCGACGTGGTTACCAGGGTGTGGCCTCTGTGTACACTACAACTGCGTAGAGCCACTAGTAGAGAGACTAAGAGCGGCTAAAAGTGACATCAAGAGTTGCTTCCTCGATTAAACGAGACGATCAGCATCTGCCTGACATTGAATGCATTATAGAGCCCCCCACTACACCCCAAATAGACTGATAGACAAATATTTCTAAAAATGATTGAAATGAATTTTATTACTTATTCCAGACACCTGCAACAATTTTTTTTCATAAATCTAAAAGTACAGACACGGTAGTTTTACGTTATTATTATAAGTTTATAAGATATAGATAGATTTATATCGTAGTGATTTTTGAATATGATTTGTCCCTATCCATAAAGAGAATAATAGGAATATTTGTAACTAGACGATTAAGGGGCATTCAAGTATGACGTAAGCACTACAAGGAGGGGGGGGAGGTTTTCCATTTGCTTATTTTTGATGACATGAAGGATGGGAGATCTGAATGTGTAGGTCTGATATGTGAGGTGCGTGGTCTTCTCAACTGGGCTACCTTCGTCCTAATACTGAACCACTGTAAGTTAATGCCATTATAGACTATAAACTCCTTATTTCTAGACTTGTTAACTTCGACCCTTGAATCTATGAGGAAATCAGAACATTCAATTCAGATCAAAAATTGCAGACAATTTCTGCTTTTTATTCTGACCACAATCTATTACACAGTCTTTTAATTCGAGTATGATAATAATGATATACGTCACTGCAGCATATAACGTAGCTAACTAAGATATTTACCTTAGTGAAATCAGTTACGATATATTTTTACATAGATTTTTTATTGTTTGAATAAAATTTTTATTCATCAGGTGCAACTAAAATCTTGTAATAATACGCTTCCAAATTTAATCTGTGTTTGCTAATAAAATTGCTAAACACTTTATTCATATTTTGTAACTATAAAATACCTTTTTACCCTTTCGCGCATTAAGTAATCTTTAACCGTTTGATGTTTTCCGTCACAGTGACGCGTATTAATGGCGTTCTTATTTTAAATCCGGCCTGATGTGGAGCGGTTAAGTCAGATCCCGGATAAATTACTTACTCGGGCAAAGAGCGGGTACAGGGTGCGCACTCGGATCTCAATGCCGCAATGTCTAATGAAGCTAAGAATATATCGTCGTTGTAAGTAAAATGAATAGTTTTTTTTAATAAATAAATAAAATTGGAAATGTAATCATATAGTAAAAGCAACTAACAATTGGATCCTACGATTAGATTTCTGAAGTACTTGGCAGGATACATCTGTCATGTAGTGAATTTTATATTTTATTCTGCGTCGTTAATTATTTTTTTATATCTGAAAGGGATTAGCCAACGTTTTCGACGAAAACTCCCAACTGGCTTAACTTTTTCTGACACTTCCAACAATTATGGTTACATCGCAACGAATTTACAAAAAATCTTGAGAATTTATATACCTAAATCTTATAGTAGATTATTAATGCCATTGTCGAGTAGGTAAGATGGTGACCGTCTTGTTAGAACTTTCCAGGAAATACTTTTGGCAAGTCAGAATGCATGCTTCGTGGTATTACTTCTCATCCACTTCACTTATGCACAATTACCACATTATATTACGTAAAAAACCACCAATATTACAAAATATAGAGACAAATAATACAAGATTATGAATAAAATATAAAATTCACTGTATGATATTCCAAGATCTCGCCAAAAACTTCTATAGAACAGTCATATATCCTACTTTGATTAAAAAAAAAATCATGTATACAAAAATAACTATATATTATAACAGTTTCCACGACAACGGAAGACAGGCAGTTATAAATAAATATCAGATTTAGTAGATTGGATGAAATAAAGCTGGAAATGTCTATATAAAGCTTAGTTACACCGTCAGCAAGGCAGGTAGGGACGATAAATTCAATAGATTAAAAATAAAACTGTTTGGAAGGCACGTGCGGGGCTCGTGTTAAGGCGTAACTGCCGTATTATCTGTTATTCGTTGTTCTGGTGGTTGTAGGGTTGTAAACATTACGCTGACTGTGATTAAATTTTTCCGTTTATCCTTGTCAAACTATTTTACGATCCCGAATGCTTCTTTCTCAATTATCGCTAAATTACTGTTTTAATATAATCACACCAAAATTTACCGCAGGGTCGTGTAGATCTCTTACCAAAGCAAGGTATCCGTGGATATGCTTATATGCACAACATCAGCCCATGACGTGTCACCGATTTCAAACTCCGAGAAATTCACAGTGCTATATATTTTAAAGATTTGTTATTTGCTTAATTATGTATGTCTGAATAATAATTTTTTTATCAATTTCATTCAAATTCTGATCAAATGAGAGACCAACAGAGATATAACCTACCAACTTGTTACTTAATTACACTTTAGGCTAGACAATAATAGTCTTCTTTATAATGCCTGATGACAAAAAAAATTACGTAATTTAATTGTTTAAATAAAATAAAAACTAATAATTCATTTAAATATACGCTTCCGAAATGTCAAAGAAATGTTTGGTTCCGAATGTGTAGTTCTTTAATACATTGCTAGAGTAAAATAAAAAGTCGAGGCAGTCATAAGGACCGCCGACAGAAGTGAAAATTCAAAATAATGGAAAAACTGTGTTCTCTTTTCAATTTTGAAATGAATTATTTTCTGTGTTATTGCAATTTTGTAATTTGTATATTAAAATTATTAATATTAGTCTTGTTTTCACATCTGTTGACACTCTAAGCAATAATTGTATACAGTTTATTAATTAATCAAAGATATGAGGAGCTGCACAAGCTCAATAAAAACCATCAACATTACATGTACACAGACCGTTAGCATGTCGGTCACGCTTTAGTAGCATGTCGCTGATGCGAAATTATAAGTTTATATTCTGCCAAAAAATATCGCTCAACGCGCCTAAAAAAGTTTTCATTTGAAATAGTTATTGCATATGTTAGCACAACCCTAATACAATTGTATATTAGGTGCGGCACGTCGCTTCATATTGCTCTCCTGTTTGCTATCGACACTAGGATGCACGGTGCGACATCGAAAATTATCTGTAAAACAAACTTACATCACAGGAGTCATAGAGTAGTGGCATCACAGTGAGTTACCTTTTTTTGTTATCTCTGTAAAATGTTTTTGTACTGTGTTTGTTGGAGAGACGAAGAATAATTGACAGTTACTGTTGACAGTTTCGTGACTGAAGAATATTGTCAGTCATAATCTTCTATCTATATAATAAAAATGAAGTGCCTGTATGTAATATCAAAATAAAATTCTTTCACTGATTGGTTATGTAAGTCTACACGCTTCTGATAACAAAAATGCAATTTTTAAAATCTTTGTCGGTCTGTCTGTCTGTCTGTTTGTTCCGGCTAATCTCCGAAACCGCTGAACCGATTTTGACGGGAATTTCACTGGCAGGTAGCTAAAATTACTGTGGGTTACTTAGGCTACTCTAAATTAGATTAATTATTAACCACGGCTTTGTCCGGAATGCTATCTCCATAACGGTTGCATCGATTTCCACGGAACTTTCACCAGCAGATAGCGGACATCATAGCCACTAATTTAGTCTATTTTAATTTAGACTAGCTGTTAACCGTGGTGTCGCCCGCAATACTATCTCCAAAACGGTTAGTCCCGTCTTCACAAAATTTGCACGACAGATATCTGATCTTATAAAAAATAGTTCAAGCAATTATAGTTTATACTAGCTGTTAACCGTGGCTTCGCCTGCAGTGCTAATTCCAAAACGGTTAGATAGGTCTTCATTAGACTTTCACTGGTAGATAGCGAGCCTTATAAAAAGTAATGGAGGTTATTCTATTTTATACTAGCTATTACCCGCGACTTTGTCTGCATGAAATTTAGCAAGATTTTAACTCATTCTTTATTTTTTATAAGAGATATAATTATCAGCTTATTGTTTACATTTCGACATTATCATTATTAATAACTTTAATGATATAGAGGTCTTCGTAATAAAATCTTAGATTATAAACGTATTACGTAAAGAGTTCCATAATACAATTTCTTGCTGAACAGACAAGCGTTTATTTTTTGTATAATCACAGAATCTTAATTATAATGGCAATATATATTAAATGTAATGTAAATGTTAATTTTTAGAATAATTTTTTAAGTTATTGTTTCATTAGTTTCTTATATAATGTAAGTGAGCACTGAAGTACTTATATTGTGGTTTAAGGTTCCAAATATGTTGCTGATGACAAGCCTCATTTGGCACGCTGTTAGTATTTATTTATCTAATGTACACGTTACATGTTACTGTAAGTGGCGTGCATGTCGTACTTACAATTGTTTTTAAAGATCATTTCTATAATTGTACATAGTCTCACAATTTTATAATTCTTTAATACGATTTAAAAAAAACGCGTGCGGACCTGCGGGCACAGCTAGTTATAAGTATAACCATATTATTTAGGACTTTAGTCTGACGCGAATATTTGTATATATGAGTTATATTGTTTTATTATTCGTATAGCAGTTGAGAAGGATTTTTAAAGGACGCTGAGCTGTACTACGATTCAAATCCCGTATTGCAGTTTACAAATAATTGTCCTATGTGAGGTTTGAATCTATAACACTTAGTGTGGTGGCAGCGATGAGGCGATCGCGTAAGTAAGAAGTAAGAAATCTGTTACTATGCCCTACTTACAAGCTAACAAATCTAGAAAAAATAAACAAACGAAGTGTGTACTAAAACTTGTAAGGCGGTTAACCAGGAATACTATCTCATTTTACACTATGTACTCAGTACAATATCTGAATTTGGTGTGACACAACCCAAATGGCCGCCGGTTTTCCAATTTGGATATTGAAATGTAAACATAATAGAAAATGTAATAGTCGGAATTTTCCAAGTGAAATTGGGAAAATGATCAAATATTGTTACCGTTTCTGTTAGAACATGGTTGTTACTATTTATTGTAGGGTTGTTGAAATTTCGGAACATTTTCATTGTGAACATCGGATAGCCGGCGGCCATTTTGTTAATCTTTTATTGACGTACCGTAATTGCTTGCGACTGGATGATTGTATTTTAAGCATTTTATATAAAGATCTTGAAAACTTGCCATAGCGAGTCACTTTGAAAGGTTTAGATAAAGTTACTTAACATTGATAATTTAATGAATATCCGCAAAAACTTAGATAAGCTGGATTTAGTAAAAGACCAACATAACTTAAATACTAGAACAGCAACAAATTGGTCATTCCATGCTTCAGCCTGTCTAAGATCAAAAACAGTTTTTTGGGTAATAGTGTTAGGTATTATAACAAAGTCTCAAAGCTCATTACCGATTTGCCGGATAGTAAGTTCAAGAACCAAGCCAAGCGGGTTTTAATGTCTAAAGATAGCCTTTATATTAGATAGATTTATAGGGTGGATCAATATGTGAACGATTGTTACGTCTGAAAATGACGCCCCTCTCTATGCATCCACTAAAAACGAATGTAACTAATTATGTTTTGTAAAAATACATAACATGAAGAGATAAACTAGATCCAGTTTCTTGCCGGTTCTTTTCGATGACTGGGTTGTTTTCTGAACCGGTTGTAGCTTTGACGTTCATAAGAGTATTCTCAGGGCCTAAAGTGAATAAAGTATTTTTTTTTATTGATTTTGATTATGTATCAATAATATTTTGGTATCCTATCTAGGACATCATGATATTGTGCTGATTGGAAATCGAGGAATTTCTGATAATAAAGTGGTATGATCTAGAAAGAAAAAAATTGAATACAGTTTTTTCCCTTACGATCGAGACGAAGTGTCTAGTAATCATACTTAATTATTAATCATTAATGTGCAATATTCGTACATTCTGTAACGAAACCCCTCAATAATAAAAATAGTAATAAAAGAATCATGGTCGAATTACGAGCACTAGACCTTCACTGGTTAATATTAGACACATAAACTTCCCAAAAGACGTCTTCCAAATGATTTTAAAACCGTATCTAAATCTTTTATGTTTATAAGTCTCTAGGTACTTTATAAATGTTAGGGGAACACATAGGCAAAAATGAAAAAACTTCAGTACCTTTTTCTCCTCAGTTTATCAACCGATTTACCTTGATTTTTGTTTAGTGGCTATTCACCGGCTTGGTACTATACATTAAAAAAAACATATATGTACCTTTTTTTCAGACCATCGCCGATTCGACGTCTTTTGTATATGTTTCTATCTGTCATACTTAACGCTACTTACGTCTACAATCTACGATACCCGTACAATGCACCTAAAGACTTCTTAATATTTATTAAAAAAATACACTTAAAAATATCTAGAACAATAACAAGTAAAAAAAACTTTTAGTAGCCCTTATTATGGAATGAAATGAAATTCGACCACGCCACGTAACAAACTTATATGTATTAATTGAATTTCGATTACTGGGCAATCCACTTATTATGGCTGAATTTAGACCACTGAGCAAACAACTTATTATGGTTGAATTTCGACCACTGGGCACGACAACTGGGCAAACAACTTATTATGGTTGAATTTAGACCTCTGGACAACCATTACTACTGTTTATTTTTTGAGTCTGTGATATAAAACATCTTTAGTTTCTCATTGGTCTTAGCAGAAAGGGTCGTGACGTCTCTCGCGGCGCATGGTAAATATCGATAGACGTAACTTATTGGTAATGAACTCCTTTCGTATAATGTTATTGGGAACTTGTACGTTCAGTTATTGAGTTGGTAGCTTTAACCGTTACTATAACAGTTAAACGAAACGTTCCAATAACGTTCAACGACTTCACTGATATAACAGAAGTTGTTTCTCGTACATGCCGGGCGTTTTAATGAACAGGAATGTCTTTAACCAGACTGTGCGTGGCGCTGGCTGAGAAAATCATCTCTTTGATTATATAAAAATTGAAAAAGATATGTTTGGTAAGATAAAAAGCCCAACATTTAAATAATTCTAGTTATTAAAGATATCCTTTTTCTTTGGAATATATGTATTAAAGGGTTTCAGTTTTTTGGGAATGGGGATACATCGTGATGATACAACAGCATTGTGGTTTTCTTGTATTTTATTATGTTCTACTACAGAGAAATGTTCAATTTATTAAGACAAAATTGTGACAAAAGTGACGTGACATTTTATACAGAATGGTGTAATAGTCCTTTTAAAAGTTTACTGTGTGTTACAATCTTGGATATTTCTCGTCATTTGATTTGAAGTGAGTTTGTTTTCAAGCACAATAAGATAAAGTATTGAATGATTTCATTAAGATTTATAATTAATGATGTACACCAATCGGAACTAATTATAAAACCGTATGAAATGCTATCGATTACATTGTGATAAAATGTTTAGAAACTATAAATGTGTAAAACAAACGTATAAAACGGTCCTTGCATCTCATATCAACATGGGGAGCAAGCAATTTGGTCAATGTTTAATTTAACAAAATTACTGCATAATTACTGCAAAATATCTCCATTTACCCCTCTTCCTGCTCTCCAGAACGTCTCGCTCGCAATGCGAGACAGCCTCAATATCTTAGGTATAGATATTCGCAGCGACATCAATCTCAGGGATTACATCGCGAGCGTCATCTCCACTGCATCTCGGAGACTCGGAATCCTGAACAAGGTGCGACGGTTTTTCACGCCTGATCAGCTATACGTCCTTTATAAGGCACAAGCTCGGCCTTGTGTGGAATATTGTTCGCACCTCTGGGACGGTTCCACCAAATACTTACTAGATGTCCTGGACAGGTTGCAGAGACGGGCTGTCCGCATTGTTAATGACGCAGACATTACACAATTTATAGAGCCGCTTCATTTGCGCCGAGACATTGCCTCACTGAGCATGTTCTACTGTCTGTATCATGGCGAGTGTTCTGAAGAGTTATTTAATTTAATCCCTTCCTCTCTTTTTCATATCCAAACCCTGCGCGTTGAGCTTCGGATCCATAGTTTTACGGTAAATCCTATCTGGGCACGAACTAAAAAGTTCGCAACTTCTTATCTCTGCCGTACCGTGAAGCTGTGGAACAATCTCCTAGCCGGTGTGTTTCCTCCTTCCTATAACATGGGGTCCTTCAAGCGTAACGTGAAGTGACATTTATGCAGGCCGGAATAACAGGTCGACGAGGGATAACGTGTCTCTCGCAATTATTTTTGGATTGTACTGTGCTCACCATCAGGCACAGTACAGTTACTTTGCTGGGCTTCGATAAAAGAAAAAAAAGGAACTCGGTCGATAATATTGATTTTTTTTTAAGACAAGCCTATATTAGCAAAAAGCCTATGCTTATTGAACATAAGCATCGAAACTGTTTTCACCTTTTTCTTAATCCCACGTGATACAGAATATATACGTATAGTTTGTAAACACACAAAACAGATAAAACATAAAGAAAGAAAGAAACACTGATTTCAACACTTTGCATGGCGACATTTGCTGTTAGTTCTGCCAGTTCTAGTGCCACAATAAATAAGCTTGCAACACTGATTTCAACATGTTGAATGGCGACATTTGCTGTTAGTTCTGCCAGTTCTAGTACTAAAATAAATAAGCTTGCAACACTGATTACAACTCGTTGCATGGCGACATTTGCTGTTAGTTCTGCCAGTTCTAGTACCAAAATAAATCAGCGCTTGCAACACTGATTTCAACACGTTGCATGACGATATTTACTGTTAGTTCTGCCAGTTATATGTAGCACATTCTCTTTTGTAAGAGTCGTGATTTATCTTAAAAATCCATACAATGATTAGAATGATCTTTGGTTACATTTAACTATAAGGATATATTTTTCAGTACGGTTGTTTATTTATTGTTAATTGTAAATATATTTATTTGTGTAATTAAAATTATAACTAAATGAAAAAATTGTTAAATCTTGCAAGTAAATAGAAATTCGTTAAAACTATTTAATTGTTGGCATAAAGCCGCGACCGGTCGAAACGTTACAAAATCCTTTTTTATTACCCCAAAATTTGCGACTGTATCTGGCAAAATTATCATTACAAACATAAACGCAAGATGCCAACTGTCAAACTTCTATAAAATTTATATCTAATATAAATCAAGACTATTTCTCGTTCAAAGTGACATCGAATTGGTATTAAGGGCAATTTGTTTTAATTATTATTCGATTATGCTTTACTTAGGAGGGCCACTTAATAGTTTTATTGGAGGCAGGGACGGTCGCGGGGATCGCTTTCAAGTTTGCTAATTGTAGTCTATGGATTTTCTTGTGTTAGTAATGAATTTTATGTGATACTAGAAGCACTGTCCCGTACAGGTAAATGTGAATACAAAGTAACACAATAATCTTCTAGTAGCCAAATATTTACATGCAATTTTAATCTGTTATACTAGCTTCTGCCTACGGCTTTGTCCGCGTAAAATGGTTTGAGCTAACTCTAACATGCATCGGAAGGTCTTGTAGCGTGCTGGCCATATAAATATTGTTTCTGGCCTTTTCGAATATGAATGAGATATTCGATGTGACAGACGGATATATATTTTTCGTCGACAGACAAGCCCATATTAAAAGTCTCGATTGCAAAGTCCGTTTTTAATTTATCACATATATATTATTAAAAAAGTCTTAAAGGAAAAAAAAAACGATTTTCAATTATTCTTCATTGGTGCTCCGCTGCTATTGATCTTAGCATATTGATAGATAGCCTATAGCTTTCCTCAATAAATTATCCTTTACTGAAAAAATTCAATTAGGACCAGTGGTTCCTGGGATTAGCCCGTTCAAGCAAACAAACTCTTCGGCTTTATAATATTAGTATAGATTATGGTCATAATCAAGGCGGTTGAAGACCTTTGGTGGCTGGACATGAGATCATGTACATCAGGCATACTTCGTAGCAAATTTGCTTGTATCGCGTTCTGAGATTACTTACGGGATAACATCGATGGTTGCTGTTGTTCTTGTTCTGTGCGGTGCTGCTATAAGAAAACACTACACATCTCTTTTCTAATCCAATATATACTTACTTATTAAAAATAGAGAAAAGATTTGATTTTTTATTTATATTCGATGGTTTCAATAAATAATGAACCGATTTAAAAAATTCTTTGACTAAATGAAGATACATTATTAGCGAGTAACTTGGGCTATATTTTACTAAAAGCTAAATAAACATATAATCGTATTTATAGTATTAGTTAAGATGTGTAATATGTAAGTGACATTAAATCGTAAGTTGTGAAAGTTTCGTTGAGAATTTTCAAAGAACGTAAATCAATTTTTTAATAAGGAAAAACGAAGTAAGTGATCTGAAAAAATCCGAGTCCGTGACCCAGAAGTCGTAATACGAGTATGATTTAGTGTGAAATATTCGTCTCAATTTGAATATATCCCGAGGCTTGCATATCGTGTTACGGTGTTACGTAATAACAAAGTTCACCTGATCGAAACGCTTGTAGAAAGAAGGTCGTTTCACACGGTACGGCAAAAAATGTACATGATTTATTTTTCCTATAAATTCTATCTACACATGTATAATGTACATTAGAGTTCCAAGTTAGATTTTTATATTAACGCGGATTGTTTATTAAAATCTAGCTTTCGTTCGCGTCCTCTCCCGTGATAGTTTTGAAGAAAAACACTTTCTATGGTACTTACTCAAAGTTAAATCTCATTATAGGTGAATGAATATTTCAAAGCGTTTAAGTATTATTTTTAATTTATCCATTACGAACAAAACATCAAATCTTTTCTCTTTGTAATGATAGTATAAATATAGGAGTAAAACTCATTCTGTAAATTTCAGTATAAAAAACTGACTTTAACAAATTCTCTATATTTATTGCTATGAATACAATGTATGTCAAGGCTGACTTTTAAATCACGAACTAAATCAACACAGTATTCTGATATTATTGGATTTCGCTTTAGTATTATCGAGTTGACGAAAATGTAACCAAAACAATTTATAAAATATCTTGCTTGTCTAAGTTTCAATGAATACCAATAAGTAAAGGTGGTTAAGATTTCGATCAATTGTAAACTTATATATAGATTGGTCTAGTTGTAATTTGACTTTCGATCAAAAGCTGATTAAGGAAATATGAAGTGTAAAAATGCCACAGAGTAGAAGTGGAAAATAATACGACAAATGTCTGTATTTTATTACGGTGGAGTGTGAAACGGACCTTGAATCATTTATTGTACTATTATTTGAGAGTCGTCATTCATTACCTTCGTTACGTACTACATGAGTTGCAGTTCAAGCTCTTGTGTTACAAAATTTGTGAATATTGAATTTTGTGGAGTTACATTTATATCTTAATGTATATTCTATGTATAATTTGTCTGATTGGTCGCTATCTATTATCATTACTTGCAATGCACTTATCACCTGCAATGGTGGCAGTCAGCATATACTGAATTGTCCGTCAATATAGCAGCAATACCAAGACATCATTTTAATGTCTTGTAACGTTTTATTTCTTTATTTTTTTTTGTTATTTCTATCTTTGTAACTCTATTTATTCACTATTGTATTGTCCACATATTTGCTATAGTACATATATTGTGTTTCTTTTTTCATTGCAAATGTGAAAAGATATCAGTTTCCTTCTATTTGAGGGAATCGTGCTTGTTTTCTATAAGGAAAATAAGTTTTCTCAAATAATAATACGTGTTAGTTGGCGTTGTCGAAAAATCGATGAAGGGTTATTGATAAAAAAACTTTACAAAAGCTTTCAATTAAATCCAGAGTAATTATCGATATAAAAATGAGATTAATTAATTGAAAGAGCTTTAAAAAAGGGGAATCCGGTATGGATTAATTGCATTCCACAAATTATAACAGTTAGATAACAAAAGAAAATATGACAAAGGTGCCTCGTTAGAGTTAATGGTCGATTTTCTGTGTCCTTTCTGGTCCATTTCATTAAAAAACGTTCGGCTCCGCGGCTCGATTGATTCGCGTTTGCAAATTCAATAATTTCGCTTTTACGGTTCATGTGAATCTTACTTTATTCGGTTAAGGTACATTATCGTGTTTCGCGGATTCATTTAAATTGGTATTTGGAGTGAGGGGTGCCTCTTCATTTAGTAGCATCACGATAAAAGGGAAGGCATCATTGACCATTAAGGATGTAAAAATTTTCCCCTCCTTTTGTTTCATGTCGTGGTGTTCACTTTTTTTTAGGTATCGTTGTTAATGTCATTGTGATGAAATATAAAGCTAAAATGTCCGATTGCTATCCTTTTTGTTACACTGTTCTTCAAATAATAATTAGTCTATAATTTGAATAAAACAAAATGCAACTACAAAAGTGATATAGACACATAATATAAGACTCGTTCATTTGAATTTCAATATAATGCTTAGTAATTAATCGAATATTTAAATCCTGACTAATATTATAAATACGAATGTCAGTTTATTTATTACGCTTTTATGTCTTAACTACTTAACCGGTTCTCATCAAATTTTACATACACGTTTATAAATCTACATTAATGCAAGCGAAGCCACGCGCAAAAGATAGTATATAAATAAAGTTCGATGCAGTCCTTATCTGATAGAAGTGGAAACTCAAAACAATAGAATTTTAAATGTATTCTCTTTTGAATTTTTCGATGAATTATAATACGAATTATTTAAATTTAATAATTTGAAATTATTAACATTAGTCTCTCTTTCACATCTATTATCACTATAAGTTCTGAGAAAAGTTCTGGACGTAGAAAAACGTCAGTTTTTAAATTTGTAAGCGACTAATGTGGTCCACAGGGAAGTTTTATACTTTGAATATTCTATTTCAAAAATATTTCTGCCTGGAATTCTATTAAGTGTTATAAACGGGAAAGTTTGTCAGTATATATGGATTTTTGTTACTCTCTTCATACAAAAACTATAGAACAGATTTTGAATAAATGTTTCAATAATATCTATACATCTATACTAATATTATAAAGAGGTAAAGTTTGCCACGTTGTAGGGGGTAATCTCAGGAACTACTGATCCGATTTGAAAAATTCTTTAAGTGTTACATAGCTCATTTATCGAGGAAGGTTATAGGCTATATATCATTACGCTAAGACCAATATGACCGGAGCACCAACGAAGAATGATTCAAAATCGGGGTTTTTGTTCTCTTGAGAGCTTCCGCTGCGTGTTAGCGTTAGCCCAAAGTAACTATTCTACGCTAACGAAGTCGTGGGCTGAGGCTAGTAGCTTATAAATCTAAACACACAGGCTTTTATTTATAAAAAGGCTTTGTTTAAACTGGCCAAAATATAATGATCCGTGTCAAGTATATTGGAAAAAATCCTATTCCATTTATCTCGGCATGCGCTGCATAAACTGTTAGAGCTACACGAGTATAGACATTGTCAGGTGAAAGTTGAGACAGTAGCAATATTTATGCAGGATACGCCGCACTCGATTCTAGATCTTAATCAATTAAAAAAATAGGTATTTAATATTTAATCTAATTATCTAGAAAAATACAAAAATGCCATACTTTGTTAAAACACAGTGTCAGTGACCGTCGGGCGAAGTGAAAGTGAAGCATGGTAAAACGGGGGATCAACGACCAACTAACAAAGGATAATTTTTCGAAGTTTGAACAAAAAGAAAGGGTTTATTGTCCGCTTTATTATCGAAAGTTATTAACTCCGGATCGGCGCTCGCAAGTTTTGCTACCGGTCATTCAACCTAGGTTTATTTAGGTTTGTTCCATACTTTTGAAATTCTAAAAACAAACTTTAACTATGGTTCTCTTTATTACTTATTAGTATTTATTTTAATATTATTATTTTATATGTTAAATGTGACCATGAAGTATTATATCTTAGAATACTGCAAGTAACTTTCACCTCGTATATGTCACAGATTATAAAAATATGAATGCAGATGAAGTCACGGGTAACCGATAGTATGTTTGTATACTTCAGACATCGGTCCCACCTATCAGTCTCTGAAGCTTGGCGATTGAACTTTGTACAGACACAAAGATTTTAAATTGCCACTGCAACATTTTTGTTTTAAATTTTAAATGTTTTTGATTGGGCATTTCTTTAGTAGTTTGTGTCGCTGAGGTAAAATGAAAGTTAATATAAAATTTCCAATAAACGCAAACTATATTAGGATATACTTCTTGTGTTAAATATACAGTTCTGAAATTTAAACTTCGTTAATTTTCTCAGGTTTTATAATAAATGAAAGTGTCGTATAAATTAATGTACCTGTGTAATGTAACTTGATCTGCCCGCGGCTTTACTAGAATGAAAAAAAATGATTGTCGAAGTGTTTTTCGATATAGTTTTATAAATATCACATGGTTTATTTTAGATCTAAATATTTGATGTATGAGTATTTTTTCTTACCTAAAAATTACATTAAACTGGATACATTGTAAAACAAATATATATTATGAAAAAATTATCTAATTTAATGATGTTTTTTATTTTAGACAAATGGTTACTGTTACTTAAATATAAATGTTAGAATTATGATTTAGTAATAATTACTATTGAAAACAATTATCTACTGCATTATAACAATTATATTTGTTTGCGACAAAACTGACTGTTGTGTTAAACTTATACACCTAATGGCGTTTTTGTTTGTGATTAAGGTATGGCGCTACTGTTGAGACAGTTTGCGCTTTCATTTGATTGATGTTATTGAGTGACGTGTGGCTGTCGGCTCTACAGTAAATGAATCAAGCCCATTGAATCAGAAAAGGTCCGTCAAGCCAACAGCTCGAGAAAAAAACATTAAATCAATCAACAGTTGTTTTATAATTTCAGTCGCGTTAATAATACAAAATCAAAGTGTTTTTTTCTGACTGACAAAACTTCGTAAACAATGTTTATTGATTTAGGTACAATATTTATAGAATATATTGATAGCTAATTTGTATCATTAATATTTAATCTCTCAGGTAATTCCATGTATTATCTAAGGCCTTAGTTCCCAAATTGGTCCAGGTGGACGCCCAGGCGTCACGTTGGCGTGACAAAAAAATGGGGGTTCACAATTCGTAAGCGGTGGTCCACGAAAATTTATCTACTTTCAATAGTGAAGAACCAAAATGCTACCTTAAGTTCACCTATCAATGTAGGCAGATAAAATTTTAAGAAGCTTAGCGACTGTTACTTGTAAAAGCTTACGTTACATATTCAGCACAACGTGTCGAGACTTGCAAATTTATATAGTTGAAACTAATTTACACATTTTTTGTCGAGTTTTGGGAAAATGGTAAAAATTTAGCTGCAGGGGGTCCACCGGCACCCGCTATGTTTTGTAAGTGGTCTATGACAAAAAAGCTTGGAAACGTCTGATCTAATGTAACAAAGCACATACTAAAACCGAATTTGAAGAATACAGATCACAATTTATAACACAAACGGATAGACAGACAGAGACACGTTGCATTTTAATATATGTAAGAGTTCTATATGATATAAAATATTAACGTTCAGCTTGATATACTATGCAGCTCTCACCTAACTTTTACGTTCGTCTGGAATTTCTTACTTTCACGATTTTGCATTTTAAAAGTATAACCGCTCGGAAACTTATAAACTTTAAGTTCCAACAAGTAACTAGACACCTATTTGTGAATGCATTACTTTTCAACGATCTCTGTATATATTAACAAACAACTTGTTTTTCTTTACTTGGTCCGTATGATGTTATATAAGGAATAGTTGCGTCACAATCCTTTGATATTAAAGTGCGAACAAAATAAAAACTTATAATGCTGCAAAGGTAAATATGAAAATAGTCCTAGCGACAAGGTAATCGAGTAACAACCTATTTCGATCTCTGGTACTTCAATTCAATCCAAATAATACATCTCGCATGGTTTTGTTTGCGGTACTTTGGTCTGAAACATCGAGGTATCTCTATAATAGAATCAGTCGGATAGGTAGTCACAGAGCCTCTGAGTGTACAAGAACGATTACACAAATGTTAATACCCTGTCACTTAACAGAAGCCTTTCGAGGTAGCTTTCGATACAACGCTGGTATATTCTGGAACAATATACCACCGCTAATAAGATCTGTGTTTAGTTTAATTATAAGTAAAAACAAATTAAGATTTTTTTTCTTCGACTCCCAAGCGTATTTTGTAAACTATAATTTGGACGTCTCGGCTACATAATTCCATTATCTTTTTAATTGTTTAATTCATGTGACTTACCCATTTAATACTTATTTATCGCTGTATTTATTATATATCTATTTATATACACACTTATTTAATCACTTCACATTTAATGATAAGTGATTACAACCTACTTGGCCACAATTGGAAACCAGCGATGAGATCACCTTCTATGGTGGCAGCCAGCACATGCTGAGTTGTGCGCCATTGTAGCAATACCATGGCATAATTTTAATATCATGTAACGTTTAATTTTTTATTTATTTTGGTTACACATATCTTTAAAACTCAATTTTTTTTCACAATCGTTTTATCCGTGTATTTCCTACAATAAATATACTTTCTTTCTTTCTAGATATAAGATAATGGAAGGGAAGATCACATCGTGCTGATCCTGCTTAAGTGGGATAAGGGCAAGAAACCTGATATAATACTATGAAGAATTTCTGCGTTGTCTATTATTGTGACGTTGAATGTTTAGTTTATCCACGTTCTGTTATTGTGAATCAGTTGAGAAGACGTCTCTGCTGAAGGTTATATCGAAACCATCTAATTGCAGTTGAAAATTTTAAGTGGTCATAATACCCTTAAAGTATGCGATATTTGCTCTGTACATCCATTGCTAAAATTACGTTATCTAGTTTTATTTTTACTGCATTTCTTAACAAAAAGGCATTGCGGACTATAGTATAAAATTCATTTTATATCTCACTAATTAAGACGGCTTACAAACAATGGAGATTGTTTAGTTTACATTGTGAACGTCAGACGACGCTGTTTAATTGTTTTCTACTCTTACCGAAACATAATATGGAACAGATAACCTACTTTGTATATATTCATGTGAAAAAGCATTTTTTTTTGTAAGTAAATCTTTGATTTACTATAATATGTATGGGATGGTTTATTAACTTAATTAAAATGTCACGAGACATTTCAAATTGTTTCTACTTATTTCAAAATCAAAATACTCTTTATTCAATTTAGGCCCTGAGAAGGCACTTATGAATGTCAAAGCTACCACCGGTTCGGAAAACAACCCAGTCATCGAGAAGAACCAGCAAGAAACTCGATTTGGTTTATCTTTTCATAATAAATAATATTATTACAACATAATAGACACATAAAGCTACATTCGTTTTTAGTGGTTGCACAGAGAGAGGCGTCACTTCTAGATGTCTCTATCGTTCACATACTGATCCACCCTGTAATAACCTTTATGTATTAAGATTTGTTAGACAAACAAGAGAATAAGTAAGTTATTTAATGGGGCATTCATTGATCTAGAACTAGATACCAGTTAGAGTTAATCTTTTGATTTTAGGTTATTTTACTTGGCTCAAAAATGAGCAATGAGAAAAAGAACACTGCGTTTATTACACACGGAGGAAATTAAACTTCTTTGGCTTACATGTATTAAATTATATATATGAGAATGATCATGAACTATATATTATAGGAAGTCACTTTGTATTAAATACTGAACTATAACATTTACTCACTTTGGTATACTGCTAGACCCAGACAGACACTTATACATACTTACAAATATATACCTACCTTGTGTCTAACACGTAACGAAGATTTTGCCTACCACCGTTCCATAAGAAATGTCACTTGAATTATCAATGCTAAACTCAAAAACAATATGAAACCATTAAGTTAATATTTTACTATAATGAATTGTGTTCCGAGGAATTATTTGATATGAAGTCTGTGTCTACCAGTGCACCGCTTGTAGTCCGGTGAAGCTGTAGAGACCTTGCTAGGTCAATAGCGTAGTCAGTTCAAGAAAAAAAAAACCAGTGCACCGCTTGCCTTTGGCAAGAAGTTCATCCTCACATTTTGAAACCAAAACGGTCACGGGCAGTCTGGTTTCAGACGAGTTTTTTGTCGCGACCGCTCCAGTAGTGGAATGAGCTACCTGTTGAAGTATTTCCATGAGAGTATAGGATATGTTTCTTGAAGAGAGGAGTAAATAAGTTCTTAAAGGGTCGGTAACACGCTTAAGATACTTCTGGTGCTGCAATTGTTTAAAAAAAAAAAATTCTATATTATTATATTATCTATACAGGTTATTCTATAATCCGTAACATTTTCTGTTTTTGTAAGAAGAGTGGAGTGAGCTATCTGTGACGTAAATTATGTGTGTTTGAGTTTCATTTTAGGCGAAATTTAATTTGTTTTTTATAGTAGTACGACGTTGTACTTAATAGTTATTATCATTATAATGAATCGTGAATTCTGATAACAATGTCAGTTCTTTATTTACTTTTGTTTAATAATAATACAAAACTATATATGTATATGCCGGTGTAAATGCTCGTTCTACCATCAAAGAGTATTTGTACTGACATAAATATTACGCGCTACCCTCTAATATGAGGGAAGTCTATAAAAGGCATAGCGAAAACGGAGTGGGTATGTCTGGGGGTAAATTTCGCTCTTGCACACCAGAGTAGGCCCCCCTCGGCAGCGACTCAAGCCTAGGTCCGTTCCCTCGGCGTGGAGCCCTTGAGTACGCTGCTCGCGCGATATAGTGACACAAAAATTTACATCACTGCTACAACACTACACATATCACCTCCACACACGTGCACGCTCACACGCTAACACATAAAAAGTGGAAGGGTTTTGTTTTTTTCCCTTATCGAACTGAAATAGTTCAGAAATTTTCCGATACAAAATACACATAAGAGTTATTGAGACATGCATATATGTTTCAATAACTCATATTTATATGAATAGTTTAGCTTAACTTAAGTTAGCTAAGATAGATCGTGAATTCGGCGGCGAGGAAACGAAGGGGGGAGCCTCCGGCTCCTAGGGAGGTAGAGGCGGAGAGACGGCGTCTCAGGGGGGACGCCGTCGAAAGGTGGCAGCAGGACCTGGCGGACGAGCGATTCGGGCGGTTCACAGTGGACGCCGTCCGCCCGGTCCTGCGGGAGTGGACTGCCAGGGAGTGGGGCTCCCTGACGTTCCGACTGGTGCAGGTACTCACCGGACACGGTTGTTTCGGGTGGTACCTGCACCGGATCGCACGCAGGGAGCCGACGGCCGCCTGCCACGAGTGCGGCGCTGAGGAAGATACCGCGCAGCACACGCTGTCTGAGTGTGCTGCGTGGGGGGAGCAGCGCCGCATCCTGGCGGCGGCCGTGGGAACGGACTTATCGCTGCCGAGCGTGGTTTCGGCCATGCTCGGCAGCGAACAGGCTTGGCGAGCGATGGCCTCCTTCTGCGAGGAGGTCATCTCGCGGAAGGAGGAGGCGGAGAGGGCCCGCGAGGCAGACCCTCAAAGTGGCCGTCTCCGCCAAAGGAGGACAGGCAAGGCCGGGGGGCCCATCTCCTCATTGCACGGGTCCGGCGGACGAGGGGGGGGCAGCCGGTGTGTACCCGATCTGTCCCTCTATAGGTAGGAGCCCGGCGGTTACCTCCCGCCGGGCGGACCGTGGGGGCGGCTCTACAAGGTTGATTAGCTTGAACGATCCCTTGCCGCCCCCACAAAACGGTCTGTCGGTACACCGTGGGGTTTTAGTCCGTGCGACTCGGACATAACCCACCCTCTCCCCCGGGAGGGTGGCGTATCCATAAGGGATTTCCCCACGATAAAAAAAAAAAAGATAGATCGTGAATTGCATGTAACAGGCAACAGCCAAGCTGAGGTGTGCCGTGCACCCTTGAGCTAGTTGCCTAAATAAAATCGACTGAGTGCCTTAAGCGCTTGCCTTAGTAATCCGGTGAAGCTGTAGAGGCCTCCAAAAAGGCCAATAGCGTAGTCAGTTCGAGAAAAAAAAAGGAGCGGGGATCAGTCTCGTGCCGATCGTCGGACCGTTCACGACTCAACATATATTATACATACTTTTATAACTGCCACCTCATTTACACTATATCCGCCTCAAATATAGTATTCATAGGGTTCACTACACCAATTAACGCAATTGTGGTGATAGTAAACGCCAAAAAAGCTGACATATTTTAGTTAAAAATCACATATATTGAACCGATGTTTTTTATTGTCTTTCAAATGATGTGATTACGCAAACATAGTCGCTAGTTGCAGTTAGTGCATGTTATCGTTCGTTCGTTAACTTCGAACTCAAGATAGCTAACAAGTGGAATTCCTAGCGGTTTTTCTTAAACTTTGGCGTATTCTTCCCGAAAGCCGCTTCGGACTTCACGTACGGAACTATGTATTACGGAGCGAGTTTCACCAAGTTCGAACGTTTGCTGTGTATTCGAATCACTTAACGAGGAATTTGCAATGTTGCAACAAACAAACCTTGTGTGTTTGTTGAACGGTTTCTAAGCTTTGTTTTATTTCAATATAAGGATTTAATGTGATACCATTTTATGTTTTTCGTAAAATCCGTTACAACAAACAAGGAATCTTTTTAGTTAGTGCTACAAAGCCAGATTTATATTTAAATAATAATAATAAAGAATACTAATTAGGTTTTGTATGATACCGCATGACAGTTAATATCCGCAGTATGTGTCTATGGACCACTTGCCACACTAGACTCTGCACTATACGCCGTTACAATCTCGTCGGTGCTGGAATTTGTATAATCTTTGTCTATTTCTATTGTTCATAAATTTGTGGCTTCGATATTTTTTTTTAATGATTTTAAATAAATATAACGCTATATAACGCTATAAGCAATATAACGCTAGGTTTAGAAAAAATTAGCTCACAAATGATGTTCACGGTAGTCAGCTGTAGGTTTGGCGACAGATTTTTAAATATGCCTATATATGTTAAAATAAGAAAGAGAAAGTAACAGCGTATTATGGTTTTCTTACAATACTTTACTTTTACTGAAAGCTCCGGTTCGTTGGATATTTCGAACTTATATCGATGAACGTAGTGTCCATTGTTGCACCAGTATATATTATTTTATAAAAATCCACTCAAGGCGCAATATCGAACCATCGAATCATTACCAAATTAAAAAGGCAGTGGAATGTATAAAAATCTGCGAAGGAAAGTAAAGTAAATTGTACCCACACATCTACTTAGAAGAGATTATTACAATTATTCTACCTATCCCTTGAAAAGAGTACAGTTTTCTTTATGAAAGGTACACTATGTCTTTTTCCGTATCCTTGACAAGTTGTGTGTATAATTGTGTAATTATCTATAGAGTAGTTAACGTGTGAAAGCGAATAACAAATATTTTTTTTTTTTTTTTTTTTTTTTTTTTTTTTTTTTTTTTTTTTTTGA
>MU158703.1:1525903-1566871 GCA_015888305.1 Antheraea pernyi
AACTGTTTTTGACGTTATTGCCTTTATGGCGGTTTCATTTCGGTCCCCTATCGCCATCTTTAAGTTATAATCCACAATATGCCGCGCCGGAGCGTCCATGGCCCGATGGATGAACCTACTAACCGCGTCATCAGTCACGTCGGTATAGTAGACACAGGTGTGAGTGTGTCTGGATATTGCCACTATAGCATGTGAAACACTATCGTGGATTTGCATCCTTCTGCCCTTTGTTTGCAGGATCACCACCGATTTTTAAGGTCAATCCCTGAGATTCGTGGACTGTCAGAACACGCGATCCTTCCCCTGCCCCGTAGCCCTTGTTTATCAGGGCTTTTTTCTCTTCTTGTGTGTGTACCAGGAAGAGGATGTCGGGGTGTATTAGGATATTTGTTCACCCTAATAGCCCGGGACTCAGAGATCTCACTATCGGTTTCGGTGAGTATATACCGTCGTATACTTGACTCAGTGCATAGGCTACATCCATCGGGTTCCTGTATGTACAAGTGAGCTGTTGGTCAATACCAGCTACGGCCGTTGGTCTGCTATAAGCCATCCGAAATAAGTTTTCCCGATCAATGTAGGGTAGTTGGTTGACATCTCCGATGAGGAGAACAATACACAATAAACAATAACAAATATTTACATTTACATTTTTTTATACATTATAGGTTTTAGTGTCTGACCACAATCTCATCAGATGATAAATAATGACCTGAACTAGTGGGGGACTGGCTCTTAAGTGCAATTGCCGGAACAGACTAATAGGTGCTTGACGAGTGATTTTCAACTTGAGGCTGGTAGCCAGGCGGAGTTAGAAAAATTCCTACCAACATGCTATGGTTTCATCACAATGTTTTCCATCACCGCGCGCTCCGACTCAGTTGCCAGGATTCGAACCTACGTCCATCGACGCTGTGTCCAAACACGCAATCAACTAAGTCATCATCGCTTCAAGTCAATATTACGATTAGGTTGAAGCCTAAAAATGTGCTTAGTTCTAGCCAGTATTTCTAACGAATTGTCATAATATATGTACTTCGCGTATTTTGGACGATATCGTACGATACGGCTTTAAAACGGAAACAGCCGAAGCGTAATCAACTGCCTCACGTTTATATAAAAAAGGCTTTATCGTTCTAACGTTTCAATTGTACATCTCGATAAAATGGTAAACCATTAAAAAGTTGACACAACAATGGTGTCGTGACTACGGCCGGTTAGGGGAATTGAAAAAAAAAATGACGATGAAAAATGTCCCCCCGGGATTCAATGGAAATGATGAATTGTTAAAATTCCGTCTTCGTGTAACAATTTCATAAGTCAATTTTTCCGATACGTACCTAAGGGAAATTATTGAGATGCTGATATCTGAGGGGAGACTGGGGTCAATTTACACTATGTTTCTTAATTTAACTACGACTTATTTGCATAACTTAGAAATCACATTATTATTATTGAAATTACAGCGTATTATCTTCATAACTACATTCTAGTCTATTTAAAAAATTAGAGTAATTATTTATTTATTTATTCGAACCAACAACAAGATTTACACTAGAGCAGTGAAATATATACATTTGGAAAGAATGATTCTATACAAGTGCAATCTTAATTAAAGGTATTATATAATCTTAATTACTACTTATTGTATGGTAGAGCAAATAATTTAATTTAAAGCAAAAACTAACTTAACATGTACGATTCTAATTTTCTTTTTACCTTAAATTACTTAAATATGTCTGTTTATACTGGGTGAGACTATTTGTGAAGATGTGATATATGAACAAGTTGTATGTTGTCAAAGAACATTTTTAATTAGCACGGCAAAGTGGCACTGTATCTAATAGTGACCACAATGTAATCCAAGAATAATGGCTACTACCAAAAGATCGCAGCTGTAGCGGTTACCAGGCTTTTCAGTTACTTGCTATGCACTGGCGGAAACCTGCACATTAAAAAAGTCACTGAGGGGTTTATCACCATTACAATTTGGTATTGACGTGGTTGGGTAGACATTTCGTTGATATAATTAATATGGAAGAAATAAATAAATTAAACAATTTTAGTGATTCACAGATAAATCATTACTACCAATATATGACACTATTGACATTTCGCAATGTATTTAATCTGACTTTATACTGTTATTCCATTTTGCGCACTTTGACGTAATATATAAATCTTACAAATTGTTTATTTTATATGTTCTAAAATGTCACAATAATGATGACCTTTTAATAAATAAATGTTCTTACTGAAGATCTGAACAAAACTATTATTCATAAATTGAAATTATTATAATAAATAATATCTTACAATTTCTTATTATTATAAAATATCTGTATGTAATGGAACGTTTTTGAAATATGAGATCGAATAGAAACGAATGTTATTCAGAGTTGCTTGCATAGAAAAACTTAAACTAGATGTTTAGCTAGTGACCGCTGGACACGCATTTCTAATAAAGTATTATAAGCATGTGTTCAACAAGATCTAAAATTGTAGGCACTGCTTAGCAAAACTCGTGTTATACCCGTGTTTGTTTTTGTTTTTGTAATAAGACCGGACATGTTTCGACTAATTTTGTTTATGTTTTAGTGTTTATTTTGTTTTTATTGTTTAATTTTCATCTCTTTCACTGGCCAATAAAATGGTATGTCCCATTCTATCACAAATGCGGTCTCTATGATAAATTTCAGTTAAATTCGTACAGCTATTTGAGCGTGATTGGAAAGCTAACATACTTTCACGTTTATTAGGCAACAAACTATATTGATTCCATCCTTAACTGTATATAATTCAAATAATAATCCATCTATAGCTAGTTGAAATACATGTATGAATCTGAATTTGAACATAAATAATAGCCAATTATAAGCGTTGTCGTATAGCAAGCAGTAAAAACGTATTTATCGTTGGTAATTAAAATTATTTTTAAGCAAAGCACAAATTTAAATATTCACTTACCTACTTATCATAAAGATTAATAAATAACCTGACAACTTCTATTTAAAAGGTGCAAAATTATGTAAATAGCGCCCGTAATGGAGTCCGTGGGATTAAATTTAAATTAATGAGCTTTGTTAATTTATTTAATGACGTATATCCAATAAAGCCGGGACCACCCCGTGACTGGACATAGCATAAAGATGCGCCCCACAGAAAACTCACGGAAACTTTTTTAATTTCACTCAAAAAATTCATCCCCGGGGAATTTTCACGTAGGCGCGGCCCGGCCGAGTTTCCTTGAAATTAACAATAAAATATTGGCGACTAACGAATGGGCGTTTCTCTTAAACGAATACCTCTAAGTTAAGTTTTTAAAAAGTTTGCCTTTGTGCTACAAAACCTTTATGGCTTAAATTATTATAAAATCTAAAATATATTTTTTTTTGCTTCAAAGTATGTGTATCACACAGTGTCGATTACTATCGGTCATTACAGAAGTTTATGTTATTAACTTGCTACTGTTTGCGATTTTAATCTTATAAAGAAACTAGTCGATGCCCGCAACTTCGTCTGCGTTGTTTATTACCAATTGTTTTGTTAAATTTCTAAATTTCTCAAAAGGATTAGGCAGTGTTTTTGGCGAAAGTTCTCGGCCGGCTTGTCTTATTCCGACACTTCCAACAATTGTCGCTATATTTCAACCAATTTACACAAAATATTGAGAAATTATATATGCCTAAACGTTCCTCATGAATCATTCACCTATTAATGAAAATCCGTTCAATAGTTTTTGAGTTTATCGCGAACAGACAGGCAGACAGAGGCGGCGGAAGACTTTATTTTATAATATGTAGAATGTTTTGTTTAATTTTTAGTTTATTTTGGACTATTTTTACATTTTAATTTTATTGTTACTATTAAATTCCAATAACCTTTTTGTTGATTTTAAATTACCTCTGTTAAATTCTACAATTAAAGGGGACTAAAAGAGCGTAACAATAGGTTGCTCAGATAATATTCTACAAATTGGTTATTTAAATCGGATTTTATCGACGTGGGGTTAGTAAATGAATTGACGTGTCTATTCTAATTATTAATTATTGTATATTATAGCTGTTCGTCTTCCAAATAAATAAGTCCTCTATCTGCTACTAAAAATCTTGTCTAATATAATAAAAAGTCAATACATATAAATTTTATTTTGATAGTCAATATCCATGACATGCGTATTATTTAGAGATATAGTCGTTTATCATTAGATAAAGCTGAGGTCTAAAGATAGCTTACAAGCAATCAGTTTTTGAAGTGAAAACTTCTTTAGGCCCTTTGAGCGGTATTTTATTGGCAGGAGATAAACTTATATATTTCGCGTCATGGTATGCTAATAAGCGTGACCGACCGTATTGCGCTTGCGTAGCTTGCGTCACACTAGTCTATTGATATTTTGCAACTCACCATAGGTTTGGTTGATTAATAAACTTTATAAGAATGTGTAATTATAGCTCCGAGTGCCAATAAATGTGAAAACCAGACTAATTTCAATATACAAATTGTGAAATTTAAATAAATCACACTATAATTATAATTTAAAAATTCAAAAGAGAACACAGTTATTCCATTGTTTTGAGTATTCACTTCTGTCGGCAGTCCTAACGATTGTCTTCGCTTTTTTTCCTAAAGCCTTCATTAAAAAGGGCTTTATATTAATGATTGTTCGTATTACTTACATTTAATCGTTCGCCATCGCAAACCGTAATTACTGGAGTCAAAGTGAACCATCAAACGGCACGATGAATTTAATCGACCCAAAAATATCTCTTGCAATTTACCTTTTCAAACGGAGTCCTTTATTGCGTTTGAGTAATATTTTATTCGTCTAAAACCTTTTAAAATAATTGTCATCTGTACTTACAGATATAATCGTATTTTTATTTAATAATATTTGGACTTTTACGGAGTACTACGAAAAGAAAAATAGACTCTAGGCCGATATTTTCTATGAAATACAAGTACAAGCTTATACAATATATAGAAGTACAATTCATAGAAAAAGATAAAGTTGGAAATGATAGCTGAATTTATATTTTTACTGGGTTTTTCCTTTTAAAACTTAGCTACAAGTGTAGCTGTTTCTTTATTCGAGCACGACATAGTGACTGGACGTAACGTAATCCAGAAACAACAGCAAATAGCGAGAGCTTTGTTAGTCGTCCATATAACTGTCTGCAGGTCTCTGGGCTGCTGAATGTATACTACCTGATTTCAATACGCAAGAAAATAGAAGAGAGCCACTATGACGAGTTTATGTTAATGAGTACTATCATAGACGTTCTGTTGGGTACAGACACTGTACCACCTCATTTAGATATACTGAATACACACTGGTGGTGCCACTAAAGGGATTGTTACTGATTCGAACCTACGTCCATCGACGCTGTGTTCGAACACGGTATAACTTAAGCCGTTATCGCTTTGTATCGGATGTATTCTACCATGTTCTGAGAGGTATAACGATGTTTTACACCTGAATCTGTTACAATATTTAGCATCATTCTGTCGGTCAAGTTATGATTAAAAATGTGTTTGTAATATTATAATAATGGCCTTTGTATTTTTGCTTTACAATATTTTATTTCTAACTCATAATTCCACTAGCAGGTGCCCGCAATTTTGTTTACATTTTCTTCGAAGTGAATACTTATTAAGGCGCGTTGAACGGTATTTTTGACAGGAGATTAATTTGTAATTTCGCGTCACGACGGACTTTATAGCGTAAAGCGTGACCGATCGTATGGCGTTTGCGCGGCTTGCGTCAGACTAGCGACGCGTAGTAAAAGGACAAGTGTATATCTATGTACAAAACAGAACACACTTATTCTATTGTATTGAGTTTTCACTTCTGTGGATACTCCTTATAATTACCTCGATGTTTTATTGTTGCTTTTCTGTATCCGCAATCAGTAAGTAGGTACTATAAGCGGATTTGTTAAATGAGGAGCACGTCTAGCCAAATGTGTCCTCCATTGGGGATATTTACTTCCAGGGTACATTTGTATATACAGTTTCATCAAGGCGTTCAGTAGTTTTTGCGTGACCGAGTAACAAATATACATCCAGACAAACAAACATTCTCGTTTATTATATTAACTAACTATGCCCGCGACTTTGCGTGGAACCTGATGTACATAACAGTGACTAATAAAGTCATGAATGTATTAAGCCTAACTACTACCGACTTTTCTCTCGTACTTAAGTCGCGTCGTCAGTAAAATTACAATAACTTTTGATAGAATGAACTGATTTTAATGAAACAAAAACTAAATATTACTCGAAGATATACTTTATGCTTTTATTGTAAGGTTTTATCATCACGCAGTACTTTAGCAGTGATGCGTGTTTATACAAACAGATAGACAGACATTATTATCAGACAGACAGATATTATCTACAATTACTAATTCCGAGACACCGGCAACAATTTTTTCTCACAAATGTAAAAAGAACAGACGCGTTTGAATTACATTGTTATTATATGTATAAACGGGAACGGTTGCTAGTCACATATTTATGAAAATATAAAGTATATTCGCTCTGCCTCGTCGATTTAGGATAACGTCCAAATCCATTACCTGTGACAAAGGTGTACATCGGAGCTCATGTAAATCAGAGATGTAGAGAGCTATTTAAACGGGGGTGACATGTTTTTCATATGACTGTGAACATTAAAAGAAAGTATAACATCAAAAAGACATAGTACCTTATTATTCTACTCGCGGCTATTTAAATCCCAAGTGAGCATAGGTTTTTTAATATTATTAAGAGATAAATAAATCCTCTAATAATAAACAGATACCTTGTCTATGTTGACAATGTTTACATTTTTTAAACGTGCTAAGTGTGGTAATAAAAGTTAAATCTAAATAGTTCAAGTTAACATATAAAAATGACAAGTAAACAATTGAATTAAAAATTATAATATAGATGGAACTCTACTTATTGTTAACTTACTAATTTAACTACTAATACCAAAACAGTTATAATATTAACACATTTAAGCAGATAAAATATTTGAAAACTGACGATTCCATATATTTTGACTTGTTAAAGTGCCTGGAGATTTTTAGACCAGAGACAATGGATTGCTATGCTATGGTGTACTGCAATATATCATGGCTGTTTTGGTGGGTATAAATCCTTAAATATTATAATCCATAAAGAATGGAGACATGTTTCTTCATAAAGAGTAATTTACTTTGTTTATGTTTTGTGACCGTAAATAAAATAAATTATATTTGATGTTTAAATTAGGAAAAGAGATAAATCCTTATAAAATGTTGTACACCTATAAAACTGTGGGTTGTAAATCGAGCTCACCTATTACCATGATATTACAGAATATTACAGGGAGCAATCATTGCCGAATTACGAGCGATGCGACGAGCAATAACGTGCGGCGACGCGTCCTCCTGCCATATGTACACACCCTTTTATTATTTGTTGCTTTTCGAATAATAAAAACGGAGAGGATTGTCATAATTAAATGACTTTGTTATTTTTTTAAAGTGAAAACTTGTTTAGGCGCTTTGTGTAGGTAGTTTGTGGCAGGAGATAAAATTGTCATTTCGCGTCAGAACATGCTAGTGACCGACCGTATTGTGTTTGAGCAACTTCCGTCAGACTAGCGATGCGTAGTATAGTGGCCTGTATGTATGTAATGTTAATATTTCGCAGCTCATCATACATTTGATTGATTTATAGACTAAAAAAAGTATATAATTATGCCCCGAGGTTTGAAAACCACACTAATGCTAATAATGTAAATAAATAAATTCTGAAATGTAAATATTGTCATTCACACTGTAATTAATATGAAAGTTCAAAAGAGAACACATTTATTTCATTGTTTTGAGTTCACTTCGGTTGCCAGTACTTATTACCTCGACTTTTTTATTATTATATTCTGTCTATCATCGATATATACATGTATATCGCTTGTAATGTAAAATAATGTAAGGTTGACTCTGAGAGCATGATAGTAAAACTCGGAGTGCGTGAAATATACTGTTTAATTTTAACTCTTTCTATGATTTATTTTATTTATTTTGAATGATATATTTGATTTACAATAAATATAAACGTTTCAGTCAGTCTGCAAAAAAGATGACATACTAGAGTAATAGAGTTATAATATGCAAATTGAGACGCGATGATTTTGTCTGATTAGTTTAATATAAGGATTACATATAAATTAAAAAAATATTTTAAAAAGGTGTATGTCTTCATAGTTGGACTTAATTTTGTTGTCAGCTTGCGCACAACTCGCGTGGCGTCTTTAGATAATTAGTTGCTCTATACATAAGGTTCCATACTTGTGCGAACAAAATCTTACCAAAATGTCATTGTAACCTGGTATAGGAACTTATAGGTAACAAAGAAACAATATGTGGTTAGCTATATGTGTCGTTATTTGTAGAAGAAATGCAACAAATTCAGTACATTTTTCTTATATGTTGTTTTAGTATTCGCGGGTAATGAAATTGTATCATTTTTTGTATTTGAAGCTGACAATTTCTATATTTGCCAATCGAAAAATAACGTAAAAAGTAACAATCAAATAAGCACGGAAATATTTTAAAGAAGCAATGTTATTAATATCTAGGCCAAATGTAAAAAAAAAAAACAATTAATTAATAATAAACAAATAATAAAATTAATTAAATAATTACTTCATAAATTTTATTCATGCATTTCGTAATTAAATTTACTATTATTCCATTTGACTTGTCATTTAAAAGCCATAGTTCAAGGACCAGTTTATTATTTTTCTTGTGATTGTTCTATTAAGAAACCTATACATCCGTTCAAAACCTTTGAAAATGAAGGAGTTCCGATCGAACCGTCGACTCGAGCGGTTGTCCGTTTTGCTGCGCGCGCTAAGTTCGATTTTAATACTCGTGATTTAGTGACGTCAGCTATTGTGTTGTTTCGATCCGGCACACCTGCGCTTCACAGGTGCGCTGCACCTGCGTTCTTTTTCTTGGAACTGAGTGAGACCTTTCCTTGTATTTATTTATTGCTTTATCTATTTCTTGGTATATTTATTTATTTACTCTTTTGTTTATCTATTTATTTACGTATTTCTTTAATTCTTCAGTGATTTATTTTTAAATTTATTTTCTTTTTATTGTTTGTTTATTTAAGTAGTCTTATGTTATTTTTCCCCTGTCTCGCTCAGGTACTTATTTGCGTTGTTTTCCTATTTTGTTTAGTTTTAAACAGCTCCCTTTGATCCGGACTCGGGATAGTCCGTTAAATTCATTAAGGCGCGCCCCCCTGCCCCTCTGGCAGGGAGGTTTCACATGTCTTCCCCCGCCCCACTCCCCTCCTCAGGCCCCGGTATGGCCGCTAAACAAGAGATCAGTCTCTTAGAGACTGAGCTCATTAGCCTCCGCGGCTTCATAGTCGCTATCTGTCCTCGTCTCGTAGACGATTGCGATGCGTACGCTGCAAAGCGTCGCACCGAGCTCCCTCATTCCTCGAAGCCCGCTCCCTCGATCTATGCCAAGATCGAGGCTTCCAACAACTTCCCAATCCCAGCCGATCGCGATAGCGATGACTCCGACTCCGACTCCGGCTCCGACATGGAGCAAGACCCTCCTGCTCAGCAGGATCCCCCTGCCGAGCAAGCCCCTCAGGCTGAGCAAGCCCCTGCTGCGGACGATGGCTTCACCACCGTCACGCACCGCAAACCGCGCAAGAAGCGCTCGAACTCCTCTTCCGATCCGGAGGACAAATTGCCCTCTAAAAAGATCGCAAACGTCGATGGCGCGAAAGTGCCAAAGGCGACACCAGCGCCCTCTAGACCCGACTCGCCCGTGGCTGCGGGTTCCGCAGTTTCGGGCAAGAAGCCCCGCCCACCGCCCCCCGTTACGATCCAAGACAAAGCGTCTTGGGTTGAGATTTCTAGCCTGCTGGAAACGGCAGGTATCCCTTACACCTCCGCCGTGAATACCGCTGTAGGTATTCAGGTGAAGGTAGCCACGTCCACCGCCCATCGCAACCTCACTCGTTTCCTTCGGGACAACCAGTGGGGCTATTTCACGCACTCTCTCGAAGAGGAGCGTAAACTACGGGTTGTGATCCGTAGAGTCCCCTCAGAACTCCCGACTGACGACATTTCAGACGACCTCAAGGAACAGAAGATTCCTGTTCGCGAGGTTCATCGTATGCGCTCTCCGCGCACCAGGGCTCCATATGATATGGTTCTCGTTGTCCTCGATCGCACCCCTCAGGGGAAAGCGATTTTTAATCTTACATCCCTTTGCGGCCTCTCCGGCGTCATAGTCGAGCCGCCGCGCAAAACGTCTGTGCCCTCGCAGTGTCACAACTGCCAGGTGTACGGACACTCCGCACGAAACTGTCGCCTGAAACCCAGGTGCGTTAAGTGCCTCGGCGACCACTCCACTAGGGAGTGTTCTCGCACGAAAGACGCCTCCGACCCTCCGAGCTGTGTTCTGTGCCGCGGCGTGGGCCATACCGCGAATTATCGCGGATGTCCCCGCGCCCCGCGCACAAAGCGCCCTCGATACCCCAGGCAGGCGTCGCCGTCTAAGACGGCCGCTGCCCCCGCCCGTCCTCGACCTCCGCCTCTCATGTCTCGAGAGGCCTTCCCGAACCTGCCGGGCACGTCTCGTGCACCGGCAGCGTCCGTACCCGCGACTAGTGCGCCCCCCCGCCCCTACCGGGCCCCTCAGGCCCCGTGGGCTCCTAAACCCGCGTCCCAGCACACTCCCAAACCTCCGGCGGCTAATCCTTCACAGGATGACCCCGCATACTCCTTTTCCCTATCGAGTATTGACTACGCAGGTCAACTACTCATTTTCCACGAGATCTCGGAGATCTCGGCGTACGAAGAGTGCTCTCGTAATCCGCTACTAGGTGCCGTCACGGCAATCCATAGATTTCCAGCCATCGCGGCTACACTACAACGGCTCGCGCGCGCAGCTGTTAAAAAATAAATAACTCAAATAAGATAGAGTAAATCGCGTATTTACGTCTATCTTCCCCTAAAAATAACCGTCAAACAATAATAATAATTTTTGTTATGTCTATTTTTAGACTTCGGTGCCGTCACCGTTAGTAAATTTAAATTCAATCTTATAAAATGCGTGTAGGGCCCACGCTTTTGTAATCGATCCCTATTAGCTCCCGCACACTTCGCGGTTCTCAATAATATCTCAAGCCTAGGTCGTCCCCGCGCGGAGCCCTCTTGATATTATTTTCGCGATACAGTGACTCACCTACATCACTTGAACACACATATGAGATTATCTCTCTCACACACGTGCACATATATACACATTGTGGGAGGGTTTACTTTTTTTTCCCTCAATCGAACTGAATCGAATAGTTTAGTTCGTTTCATTTCCGATATACACGTATTCATTGGTGAATCATGCAATTTTCATTGCATAATTCACAAATGCATATATGTATGAATAGCTTAGTATAGTTTAGCTAGGACAGACGCGTCTTTTTCGGTAACAGCCCAAGCCGAGGTGTGCGTGCACCCTTGTGTATGTTACCCAAAACCAAAATCGGCTGAGTGCCCTAAGCGCTCGGCCTTAGTAGTCCGGTGAAGCTGTAAAGACCTTGCCAGGTCAATAGCATTGTCAGTTCGAAAAAAAAAAAAAATTGAAAATGAATATCCGTTGGAATAGGAGAGTTGGTTCGACGTAGGAAATTGTAACGGCCTCAATCATATCATGTTATAAGGAAAATTGAGTTTACGAAATTGTACAGTTTCTAAATCGCATCAAATTGCAACACAAATCCGACCGACTACGTCACTGTGTATAGAATCCAGTAGGTCAACTTTAAAATTAATTATTATTTTTTATCGCTTACACAGTTACAACTATAAATCATATTTATATATAAAATAGTTCATCTGAAAATGCATGTTTTTCTTATCTGTTTTTTACATAATCTAATAATTTTATTATTGGTGCTTAGTGTCTATGCAAACGAGTAATGTTAAATTAGTTAAATCCTTGCTTAAGTTTAGTCCACAAATAAGAAAACCAGATTAAATTTCGTTCAGTAATTTTCAAGTGATCCACTTCATTCAATCCATTTTAATATAAAAAAATACGAATTAATTGTTTTTGTGTATACAAATAATTAGGTGGCTGTATGAATGGGCAGTGGTTTTAGCAGTAGGTTTGAATTTCACACAGGAAAAATATTTGTCGAATTAATTGTATGTTCGTAAAGTTTTCTCGTGATATGACTTCATCATTAGAGCCGGAGCTGATATTAGAGAAAAAAAACGTACCTACTGTAAAAGTCTTCGCTTTAAAATCACCGATTTCAAGAGGCAATTAAAGTTGCGTGGAGACAGAATGTAGAGAGGTCGCAGGGGGCCAGCCTCGCCGCAAACTTCCTGAGACTTGTACGGAGCGGGGCCGAAACTTGTCCGGCTTTATCCGTCCGGTGCCGAACTAGAAACTATCCGATCGACTCACAAAAGCTTAGCTGGTAATTTGTTTAGCAAAAGTCGACCGCTTAGATTTACGCTGAGAGCTCTCGACGGTATTTATTGTTTTATATTGAACATTTATTTTATTAAAATCTATTTACACTGCTAATGGATTCTGAAATTAGTCAATATGTTCTAAACTTTAATTTCTAATAGTCTGTGATAAAAAAAACCCCACCACAATGACTCGTATTGATTCGTTTTCTTCGGATCCTCTTGTATATATACATAGCTACCTCACTTTGTAGAGCAACTATTCTCACTTTGGTAGGTGTATGTAGGTGATGTAAGGCGTTTACTGTCGACAGATCTAAATCTCTCGACAATCGTTGCTATTCATCGCAACTAGACTTTAAAAGCGTAAACATTTCACCCAGATTGAAGAAGAAATAAATACATATTTTAAATTAAAATACAACCCAAGGCAAATAATAGAAACTTTGATTGTTACCAGAGGAGAACGAGGAGAATACGAAAGCGATTGGCGATCGAACTCCAATCACTTCACTATAGCGGACGTATCTTGAAGGCGCAGTGCGGTTTGCCAACAAGAAAACGTTGAAGAAATATGCAACTATATGCACGGGTCGGTACAGGGACGGACTTCATATTTTTAAGAGATCCCTAAACATAATAGTCAGTTTTATCGACATCTCAATCAAAGAGTTGTGATATGTCATCAGAATAAGTTCAGATTCCATCGAGAAAGCTTGGTATTACGAGTAAGTAATGATATACCTCTAAAGAAACGCGAGCATATGAGTTTTACAAATGGGTCAATTTAATCACATTGCCGGCCATTATGATACCTTTCTCACTCTACAATCTCTTTCTCTTCCCTTAAGAATGAATAAACGCACATACACGGTTGCTGCCACCTACGAAAAATCTATTACAAAATTCAACTGCGAAACTGTGGTGCTTTCCAAGCCTTCTGTGCTCACCTACAACAATCTGGTGAGTAAATATGATTATTAAACACTTGGTGTGTTGAACAAAGCGAAGTGTAGACTATAAGTCTATACATATTACAAGTCAGAACTAGTATGGATTACTGCAAGCTACCAACGTGATGATTGGCCACTTGACTCTTTTCAAAAACGAGCTGTGATAAGTATTACCGATCCCAAATTTACAAGTGATATCAAGCCTGTTTGTATAAACAACTCTTTCTTTATGTAAACGGTTTGTATAATGGATTCTGTTTGGAGAAATCGATCCATATGATAAGGATGCTCTATATATTGGAACGTAAAGTGTTGTCAACAGTATAGTATCAGGAGAATTCTCTTTATAGTATGATGTAGTGAATTAGATTGAAATACAAGTATCTATAGGGAGACCACACTTTTATTTGCCATCATCGTGGTCTGAAAAAACAGAGACGTATAAAATAGATGATCATTGTTGATTAGAACCTTAGTTATCGTTAACCGTCAGTTGTTCAGAAATACATAACTGCAAATTTTTATTAATAAAGCCCATGAGCGCTCAACATGCAAAAAGTACTTTGTGATATGTTAAGGATATATGAAATAAATGATATTTGAATCCAAGTTTGAGTAAAAACAATTTTTTGAACTTTAAGGCGTCATAAACTATAAATACGGAGGGTCAAGTCCCTCCGTCTCTCGAGTACGCCTCACAGTAACATCGACTGTATTTTAATGAAAAATAACGTAAGAACACCCAAGCTCACCTCGTTATATCACGTGGCGCCACTCGCGCCTTGTTTATTTGACGTGCAATCTCGGAGCCGTGTGATTTTCGAATCATCCATGCAGCGATCGGAAAGGATTTTAGATATTTTGAAATTCATATAAATGAAGTGTCGAATAAAATAGTGTTACTTGCACAGGTGCTATGTAAATTTCCATGATATTTTTGTCAGTAAAATAGCGACAGATGTAATATAGTTCTTATTTATATTGTAAGATCATTGATTTTATCGAAGATGGCCGTGTAATAAGGTGAGTCAAGAAGTTAGAAATATACTACACTCGCTTGGCAATCTTTTATAACATAATTAGTCAGTACGTCTGAAATGGTTTGTCGAAGAGCATTTTAAACACCGCGTAATGTACAGAACAAGAAGTTTATTTTATTGAAGTAGAAGGATTTGTTTGTAGTAAACGATTCGTGAACGAGGTGAAGTCTGAAAGAGAACACGCGATTCCCAGTGTGCATGTAGGATAGGATTGAGATCAGGAAGATTTGTCTATTGAAGTACGAGTATATTGTACTAGTTCGAGCTATGTATAATATGAAGCCACGCGAATCAATAAAGGCAAAGTTTCATGAATTCGGGATCTTAAGTCTGCCCACCCAGTACATTTTTGATAATCTAATATATGCCCGAAAACCTTAGACAAGCTGAAGTTTGTAGATAACCGACATAACTTGAATACTAGAAACAATAATTGTCGTCTCAGGCTCACTAACACTAGTAACAGTTTTTTTAGATTATACTGTTAGGTTTTATAACATAGTCCCAAAGCACATTTTCAATTTGCCTGATAGTAATTTCAAGTACCATTTCAAACAGATTTACATTTCTAAAGGTTATTATAAAGTGGATCAATATGTGAACGATGGTGATGTCTAGAAGTCACATCCCTCTCTGTACATTTACCTAAATAAAATGTAATTCTCTATGTTAGTAAAAATATATATGATCAAAAGGTAAACCAGACCGAGTTTTTTGCTGTTTGTTCTCGATGACTGGGTTATTTTCCGAACCGGTGGTAGTTTTGATGTTCATAAGCGCCTTTTCAGGGCCTAAATTGCATAGAGTACCTTTGATTTTGATTTTAAATAGGTGATATCCTATATAATAGGTCGAATACAGTATCTACTACGAATTGTTAATAGACTAGATATCTGCTTATACGATACGTAGATAGCAAAAGTATAACTGGGTCAGGATGAGAAATTGACAATTTTCTAAGAACTCATGTGTTTAGGGATTAGGTATACTCCTATTACTACAAATATAACTTTATTATGCTTTGACTACTTAACTACTCAGCCAATCATCATGAAATTTGGCGTACACATCGTCAGGGTATAGGAAAGGATGGAGGATTATAGAAAAAAAGTACTGTTCTCGTTGGATATTTCAGATCTACATTAAAGCGAGGAAATCGCAGGCCTAGCTAATTACTTGTAGCTGTAGAACGAAATGTAGAAATATATGCTGTAGGTACTACTTATTGAATTATATTTTCGTTAATTATCTGGGCCGCGTCCGCGATATATAAAAAATGCTCGTTTGATATAAGATTTTTATATCAAATAAAAAATACAATTAACATATAATAAATCTAAAACTAAAAGGTACAGCTCGAGATGTGAGAAAATCGTATAATAAAGTTAAACCTAATCTAAGAGTTAACCTAAGAAGATGTGACTACTGCTCGAAGTCTGAACGAATAGTGTTTTCAAATTGGGAGTCTATATATGAGGTAGTTTTCAGGATCCCACGGTGTTGACGAGTCCCCAACTCCTCGTATTGTTGCGTTGTGCAGCTGGTGACCGATGTGTCGCAATTGGTTATACGTAAATGTGACTTATATCGCAACTTGGCTGTTTCCGTGTAGTGTGACGGTGTAACATATCTGTAAACATTTATATTGGTGTTTATACATATGTTATGCTTTTACAAAGAACGATGCGTATAAATGACGAAAATTTACATATTTTTGTTTTCTATCGCTATTGTAGCCGAAAACACAATGATGTGTCAAATTTAAAGTATTAATTAACATATTTTACATTAACAACAAAATTCGTTTAATAACATATTTTGCTCATTAAAATGATTGAAATAACATTTCGTGTAAATTCTTTAAGCCCCAATACTAAACCGAGTTTACGATAATTAGTGTAACTGTGTTTAAACCCAAAAAAAAATCGGACAAGTAGCATCTATTTTTTGTCAATTTAGAGGACTTATTATAATTTCCCTAAGGGTTTAGCGGTAATGTTACAATTTAACAGAAGTAATTTAAAATTAGTAAAAGGGTTGTAGACGGTGAGTAGCAATGATAAAATAACAATTTAAAAAAAGACGGGGTCTTGTCCCTTCCAGATAAAACATCTAATTCCCATAACACAACAAAACCCTTTTCACGAGTACGAAATTGCGGTTATCACCTAGTCTTGAACAAAGAATTGACTTTATTTATATACTAGCAGTGCCCGCGACTTCGTCCGCGTAGAATCTTATGTAATAAATAGTGATTAATAAAATCATGTGAATGTATGAAGCCCATTTACTTATTTACTTTTCTCACGTACTTAAGTCGCATGGTCAATAAAATTACAATAACTTTTGATAAAGTGAACCGATTTTAATGAAACAAAGACTGAAGTATACTTACTTATGATTTTCTTGCTGATATTTTATCATAACCTAGTATTTTACCAGTGATGCCTGGCAAACAAATACATAGATATTTTTAACAATGTATTTTATTAGTTATTCATAGACACCTGTAACAATTTGTTTGCACAATAATCTTAAAAGTGCAGACACGTTAATATACGTTCTTATTATATGTACAGATAAGAATGGACCAGTTAAATTAGTCTTGTGAAATTACTACTTATAATGGACATTTTTAATTTGATTTTAAAATCAAACGAAATAATAAAGTGGTAATGGCTCAGTTGTAAAGTGTTCGGATACCGTGTCGATCGACGTATACTCCAATCCCATATTAAGCCGGCACTTTCGGTGAAGGAAACCACAGGGTGATGAAACCATAACTCAGTGGCAAATCAATATTTAAAAGCGCCTAAAAACTATCACTCTCAGTTTTAAAATCGCTCACCAAATACTTATAGATGTTTTCTAGCAGCGACATTTAGCAGCCAGGCTTATTTTAAGTCTAGCACATTACCATCTTAGGTCATATCTTTAACTATTAGGTAAGATTGTGAACGGCTACAAAATATTTTTTATTAAGTTTGCAAATTCTTATAAACAAGTTTTTCACAAGCGGAAATATTTCTCCATTATAATACACACTTTATAGCGAGTTATATTGAAACGATATTCATATTTCTAATTTAAAAAATAATCAATACGCATAAATGATATTGAAGTGTCTATTTGTAAAGTCAAAATATGCGTGAATATTTGTTCCGACTAATCTCTGATACGGTTGAATTAAATATGATGGAACTTTAAATAATAGATTTAATTGATAGTTGATGTTATAAGGAGTAATTTAAGAGTAGTTTAGAAAATGACATAGGGTTCAAGCAAATTTATTAAATTGACGAAGAAGTGTCCATTACCGCGTGTATTTCATGTAAATATATAAAGTGTCATGATTGCCCACCGTGAACTCTGAAACTACTCAACCGATCTTCATGAAACTTTGGCTTTTATCAATAGTTTGGTTCAACTTGAGAGGTAGGATCATTTATATTTCGTTTAAAGGCCTCAATATTTTTTTTTGCAAATTAAATTATTGTCAGTATTGATTATTGTAAGTTTCATCAGACTCGAACAGATGGCGCTATAAATTAATTTGTAAACTGTAGGACCAACTGTTACAAATATCTCATAGATGGCGCTACGTGTTAATTTTGAATTTATTTTCAATAATTGAGCCACAGCAAATTTATAAAATACAATACGAGTTTCACGAATGACTTCCAACTACAAAGAGAATAAGCGTTCAAGCTCCGACGTGGACGAGATATGAATGAAAATAAAAATGGAAAGATTTTAATTTAACTAATGAACAAAGGTGAAGGCGTATTCTTAATTATCCCCAGTCGGAGGTGGGGGCGTTTAATATTTCGTTGCACAAGTATTAATTAGTACCTCGGTGTAAATATTTCACGGGACCGTTCGCTTTGACTGTGACTTCTGTTACAGTACTCCGCTTTGCAGATGCGTTAATATATATTTTGATAACGATACATTTCTAAGGCTTTTCCTATTAAAAAATCATGTTCCCAACTAAGTATACAATTTATTTTATAGTAGTATGGTAAAGCAAGGTGCTGTGCTTATTGTCAATTTGTCACCTGTTGTTGCCTATATGTCGGTTTATATACCTCTTAGCTGTTGAGTGTATAAGAACACTGGCTGATCCCGAAACAAGGCGATAAAGTAAACAAACTGTAACATACCTATCTACTAACCAGTAGTTATAACTGACTCGTTTGGTTACGGGATATAAACTGGCAGAATCTGAAGAGGAACACACTTAAGCGTGCCACTTTATATATTGTGTTACACAAACTATAGTGTTTGTGTGTTGTGGTTATCGTGATCTGATCAACACGTTCCCGTCTTGGAGTACAAAACCATAAAAGTATTCTTATATATAATTGAATATGAAGAAATTTTTGAGAGTTTTGGTAACGCGGTGGAGGAAAAGCCACGGCGTTATTGATTTCTTTAAAATTACATGAAAAAAATATATTATAATTAGTTATGTTACTCTGAAGTACTTCTTTGGTTTCTTAAAAACAGGAAAACACTTTAAATCGGACATTGAATAATGTGGTATGCCACGTCTCCACCGTCTAAAACTCCACGGTGTTTCTTTATCACCCTTTGGCTGTGTTTAATCATAAATTCCTATCCTTGTAAAAAGGTATCAAAGGCGATGATAAAAGTATCAAGACATCTAGACACAAATTAGGGTCTTTAAAAGCAACGAAATAAAGGTGACTGGTCGAAAAAATTTAAGTGGATTCTCAGTTTAAAACTTGAAGAATTGTACCGACTCAGTTGGGACGAGCAAGGAGAGAACTCTTTTCAGATGTAGACGACGGTATGTAATAGTGCAGGTCTAATCTATAAAAATATTTACTTCTAGTCTAGTCTGTTCCATTAAATTTTAAAATGTTCAGTTAAGTAAAATATACCCAACGTAATTGATTCTAGATACTTATCATATTATGTAGTATGCCTTCGTTTATGATTTTTCTGTGTTCCAGCCTACTTCACAGTTCTGTCGGGTCAAAGCGGTTTTAATTTACTGCCGAGTAATAATAAAGTGTGTACGACTCACGAAATCCATCTCTGAGTCACTGAATTAAACCGAGAGAAGGCAATGTAAAGAAGGAGTCCGCTTTGCCATTTTTTGCCCACCCTGGGCACATACCAATTGATTGAAGTTATGTTAGATATTTGTTACTTTACGTATGCCATGTTTGGAGTCATTGGAATGAATGTAAAAATTATACCATAAATCCTTATTAGAAAATACAAAAACTAGAAAAGTGTGAATGTGGTATGAACGAAGATTTGGCATTTATTTGCTTTTGGTTTGGAGTTTTGAGAGTGGAAATCTTAGAAATAAGTGATGCCAAAACAATTTGAAAAAAAATATTGGATAATTTTAATATTAAAATATTATATTGCTGAATATTTTATGTGTTACCCGAACTTGCGGCTGTATGCAGAGCGATCAAGGTGATTGACGGGGACTGTAATATGTTAGTTTTTATTTAATATAGTTGTAATTGGATATAATTGTAAAATATATAAAATCTCTGTTGTAATAATAAATAAATAAAAATTCATCGATTTTGGTATCGTCGTTTATATAATTACAAACGCAGGCGAAGTTACAGGCGGCAGCTAGTTAATTATATAAAGAATTGCTACCAGATGCCTGTCTCGTATTTATCATGGACCTAATTCAGAATTCTATTAAAATTTTAGAATTAAAATTTTGATTACAAATGTTATAGGTGGGAGTTTTCTGGTCGCAGATAATATAAAAGATTTTTAGGAAAACTTATCTATTTTCACACAGTACCTATATATACATATTCGTAGTCATCTATCCGCTTATGCAAAAATCTCCTAAGCTCGGTGTTTCTTTTTTTCATCCTTGGCACATTTTGTCCACATACATTTTTATCTAGGGCTTCAAAATCACACCTGACTTTACGTAGAAATGTCTTGATCTAGCGATATTGATTTAAAGGTGTGATGATGAATCGCTCGAATATTTGGGAACAATGGTGTGTGATCGTTACATTGATCATATAAGCTTTTAGTGAAGAAAATACAATTATGTGGTAATATCTTATGGACTTCTACTCTTTTAAAATGAACATTTGCATTGCATTTTGTCATCCTGAATCAAACTTTACACAATTTAAGGTGAAGTTGTGGCTAAAGTTCAAAGTTATACCTAAAAGTAATAAAAACCGGTTTATGAAAATACAGTAGCAGACAGAAAACAAATCCATTCAAGATACGAATATTCAATTACTTTTATTACAATATCTCAAATTAAAGTCGAATCTCGGTATTTACAAAAGAAAATAAGCATTTAAATATTAATAACCTTGTAAAATATCTGGAAGTTTAATTACTCCTCGGATCGTGCTATCAAATATTCGTATAAGTGTAAATTAATTGAAAAAAGACTCCATGAGCGTGAGATTACTTATAATTTGCTTCTTGAATTTATGTACTCAAGTTAATGAAAAAACTTTTAAGTACTTTCCTCTATATTAACAGCATTGAGAAATTTTTCTTTTGTTATGTATTCAGTAGTAACTATTACAGTAGTCCTACGATTTGAGATAAATCGTGCTTGTCGTCTCCTGACGCTAATTACATTAACGTAAGCGCGTCCATTGTTCTCAGTTGAAGAATACACCCTGATCTGCAAGTATTCAATTTATTTATTATACTAGACGTTTAGTTTGTAACTCATTATCTAACATGAACGCTAAGAACTCAGAACAAACATGACCAAACATTAAAATGGTATTCCCATTCACTAGTCACTAGCTAAACTAAAATGTCCCCATATGTATTTGCATACTCGTAGAAAGATTTTGTATCTTATATTTAGAAGCAGCTTGGTTTCTGCTTTGTAAAAGCTTCGTTAAGACTAATACATAGTCTGAGTTTGTTCTTTGATACTACGTAAATGTACGTATCTCCTAATGAATAATAACCATCGTTTGTATTAACATAATTTAAAATGCGCTCAGCATTAGGTGTATTAAAATATCTATGTTGTGTTGTTCTGTTTACGATACATCAGTATCATAAATTAAGATATCTATACATCTAATAAGACTGTAACTTTTCTGTCTATACTTTTCAGATTTTTGTGTAAAAAATATATTTCAATCATTTCGGAAACGTATGTTTGTCTGTCTGTTTGTGCACGCACCAACGCTAAAGTTTAACACTTGTTGTAAAACGTCACAAAGAATATTATAAAATATATTCTCGAGTAACATTTAGTCTTTGTTCCGTTAAAATCGGTTTACTCTATCAAACGGTATTGTTATTCGAATAACGACGTGAGTTAACTACGAAATAAAAGTAGGTAAATATATACATTTCCATCTCATTCAAAACCTGGGTATTTTGTCGTATATTTCGTATTTTCTTCTATCTATATACAAATAACTTGATAGTAGTTCGTGCGCGTGTTAGAAATTTTATTTTTTTGTATAATATTGTATTTTATTTACTTTTAATATGAAAAAACATACATACGATATGACGATTAAGTGAAACCGGTTTTAAAATAACTTACTCCGCTCTGACCGACAGTTTAAACCAAAATGAATATTATTTACACCAGAGCTCCGCTCGGACCGTTAGTTGAAGAAAACCAGAATACAGCTACTTTTTTTTTCTCGATTTGACTACGCTATTGACCTGATAAGGTCTTTACAGCTTCACCAGACTACAGAGATAATAACAGCTACCCGAGCGGCAGCGTTTTTATAGTGGCGAGTAAGAGACCGTCAGTCGTCATGTTTTTTCTGTAAAATGAAAACTAATGCTTTTTGAATGCGTTTTGCTATTATATAGATTGAAAACCTTAGTGATCATTTTTACAAAACAATTTATACATGTTAATCGTTTTATACCAATGACAATGAAATTGACATTTTAAAGACAGTGTAACTGATGTCACTCGGGTACATTGAGAAGTAATGCTTTTTGAATATAGGTTTTGCAAATACGTTTATTTAAATCCTTATTGATCATTTCTACAAAACAGCTTATACATATTATTAGTTATTTATCATATTAAAGACAGTATAATTGTTCTATTAAAAGACAACTATATTTTAACAGAAAGATTTCCAGTTTAACCAAAACATACCTTATTTGGTCTTAGACATATTTATTAGTAATTATTATTGTTTTTATTACTTCTTGTTTTTAAATAATCTATCACGCGCATAACGCAAAATATACCTGATTAGAACAGCTTCCTAAAATGGTTACTATGGGCTATCTCTGGGAAACAGTCATACCATTCTCGGCTTGTACGTAACCTTTTTAAAATATACAATTTAGTATTATATTCTTATGTCATGTCTTATAAACTTTAGCTAGTAGTTAGCGAATGTAAGCGTTGAAATATATATCTTTATACCTTGATTACAAGACTTTTGTAGGTGGTACAGCCACGCTGAAGCTATTACAGGTTTTACCATGATTGGATCGGCTCGCCCGGGGTACTATCACCTGACCCACAGAAACACCCACGTGAAGTAACGGTGCTTATATTGTTGCGTTTCGTTTGGTCAGTGAGAGCACCGGAGGACAACGTTCCCTCCCCCCCTCTCCTCTTCCCCCCAAACACAGTCTGGCAACGCACTTGCGACTCCCCTGTTGTTGTTAGTGTCTATGGACGGTGGTGATCACTTAACATCAGGTGACCTACATCTTCGTTTACCTCGTATGACATAAAAAGAAAAAAACCGACGTACCTCTACTTTACAAATATAATGTGCATATGGCCTTTTAAATTTAATCGCTAAAATGACAAACTGGTGAGCTATGTGACGTGACATGTTCGTAGGACTAGGGCATTTTGGACACCCTACAAAAAGTGAACATTACCGAGGAGACTCGAGCTGTGAATGCCTATGTCGGTAAAATAATATGTTCAGTCACTTAGTGAATAAACAAGAACAGTAATTTAAAGAATTATATTAATCATTCGAAATGTTAATAAAACCATTTACCCATTTCTGAAGTTCAAAAATGTTATATCCATAAATCTACTCTGTAAGCTTCTGTAACACTATCCACAGAACAGTTACCACCTACACGTTTAATCTAATCTAACAAAGTTCCGTTCCCAAACTCTCGATACCTCAAGAACTTCTTAAAACTTATGTAACAATATTCAACCGTTGTGAGAAACTTTTAAGATTATGTACCGACTGGGTTAACCTTTCATACCGCCATATAGGTCACTAGTGTTTGAACAAAACCACTCCTGAATAATAAATAAGCCCTAAATAATAATCAAACATAATTTTTAAAATTATTGTATGCTTATGATAGTTTTTCATCTTAAAAATGACAGTCGATCATTGCGAAATGTAATTCCACATTATACTAGATTCGGTGTTTACTTACCACTTAAGCGGTCACTTCCAGGTCCGTTCCAACAAAGTATCTCCTTGTCATGACAATCAACTCGAGTGAAATCGAAAACGATGAAGTAGCGATCAAGAAAAACTGAAAAAAATTTATCGATCTATATAGAATACATTCGTATTCAATTATATTTAATTATATTTTTATATTATATATGTTAGGGATTTAATTTAGAATATAAATACCCTTTGTAAATAATTATCATGATGAATATCTTAGAAGATATTAAACATTTAAATTTGCGCGCAAATTTTTACGAAGCTTTTTTTTAGTACGAGGAATTTTAAAAGCCATAGTAGTTCCAAAACCTGGTTGATTCTTAGGAACCGGACATATATAACAGCACATTAACAAAGTACATTGCACTCGTACAACGCCGGGGTCCCTAGTATAGTTATATTATATACTAGCTGTGCCCGCAACCTTGTCCGCATATACATATTATATAATATCTGCGGTTTTGTAAGAGATTGAATCGCATTTACTTACCTACTCTTCTCTCATACCTAACTCGATCCGTCATTAAAATTACATTAACTTTTAGATAGAGTGAACAGATTTTAATGAAACGAGTGCTAAATGTTACTCAAAGATATGCTTTATGATATTCTTGGTAAGGTTTTATCGTGAACGCAGTACTTTAGTGATGAATGCACGGTACGTCTCGGCTTGGGCTGTTGTCTGATACATGCAATTCGCGAACTATCCGAGCTAACCTTTATTTATTTTTTTTCGTGGAGAACTCTCTTCTCAGTCATTGCCAGTTCCCCGGAGAGACCTGAACTTGAACTGAGTCGATCTTCAATGGACTAAAAAATTCCACGGTAACCTACGCCGCACTTCGGGGGTCGGGTGTCTGGGGGTTGCGTTAGCAAGCTCCGTTACACCCCTGGGGGCAGGCGTTTCCCACGCCTGGAGGGGGATCCTTGGGGGCACCCGTACCGGATCGTACGGAAGAAGCTACGGTCCTGGGCGCCCCCAGTGGTGGATGGTAAGGGTCGTGGGAGAATTATTCCCTGACCCTCCGATACTACCAGCTCCTCCTATGCCTCCGCTTCGGGCGGAAGTAGAGGAGGTGTTCGACAGTCCTCCCCCAATAACAGAGGAGGAGATGGGGAGGGTCGTAGAACGCCTGCTCAATCGGCGGAGAGCACCCAGCCCTGATGGGGTCCCGGGTCGGGTGCTCGGTCTAGCACTGGGCCATCTAGAGGGGTGGCTTTAAGATCTGTTCGGTCGCTGTCTGTCGATCGGACAGTTCCCGAGGCCCTAAAAGCTTGGGCGGCTCTGCCTGGTGGCGAAGGAGGGCCGTCCTCCGGACTGCGCGTCTGCATATCGGCCCCTCGTCCTGTTGGACGACGCCGGAAAGGTGTTGGAGAGAATCGTCTCCTTCCGGTTCACTGATGAACAGATCAAAAAGGATTCCTGAGCGTATCGGAAGGGACGGAGAAAGTTCACCATCCAGTCTGAAGCGGTAAGTCCTATCAGTGAAATAATCGCGGATAATATGAATTAACCTATCGGGTACGTGAGATTTACATAGTTTATGGATGAGTAGCCACGTCTGACTTTAATGTTCACGTGAGCTTCCAATACGCCAAGTGAGACGGACCTCTGAGATACGAGTGATACGTGCTCATACAAACATACAGACAGACAGGCAGACATTTCTAAAAATGATTGAATGGTATTTTATTACTTATTCCAAAGCACCTGCAATATTTTTTTTTCACAAAAATTTAAAAAGTACAGACACTGATTTACATTCTTATTATATGTATAGAATAGAATAGATAGATAAAATAAGAGCTAACTCTGAATTATTAAGTTTGTAAGAAATATGTACTTATTTACTGATTTAATGCATGGAAAATACAGACCAGGGGAATGTTATCTAATGTAATGTTTTGCTGTGATTAATCAAGCTACTATATCAAGTGTCTGTGTTTGTATTGGGTTTCCGTGTATCCCTACTAACTCTAACATAATTTTACCAGTATAAACTAATTCATTTACTTTCATTGCTGCTTTTGTTGCCCCTTTTCATTGAAAATTTGAGATAAATGGAGCGATGTATATTTTATTTATGGTTATAATTTGAAATTTGATAGTTTTTTGGTAGCGCATGGTACCCACGCCTATTGTTATCAGGTTGAGATCAAACAACCCTTTGTTTTGCAGATTATGCGGTGTTTTTCAGGTTTCTTTGGTGAAATTACTATTTTTGAAATGTCAGATGTCCTTTTATAGAGTTATAATACAAAGTAGGTAGGAAGTTATACATATGTATAATGCTTATATTCTTAGTAAAAGTTAATTTATTATATTTCAATGTTAAGTTAATTTCATAATTATATTTTTATTTATTTTCATTTTCTCTATTGCTTCTTCCATTTTTTCACAATATAAATATATATAAATATAAACAATTAATTTTTATAACAATACCGCTGGTTAGCTGGAAGAAAATGTCTTGTGACATTCAGGTCGCCTATGTATAAACTAAATAGTTCACACAGTTCACTCATTCTTTCGAAGTTATTTAATGCATATAATACTATTTTATCTTATCTTACATATTAATACGTGAAGCCAAAATTTTGTATCCCTTTTTAAGCGAATTGCGTGAACAGATGAACGTGAAATTTGGCGTAATTAAAGTTTGTATGGAGGAGAAGTGCAGAAAGCTATTTATTTTATATAAAATGCATTAGAAGTACATTAAATGAATTAAAATATACATTACTATATAAAAAAATAGCTTTCTGCACTTCTCCTCCATATAAACTTTAACTATGCCAAATTTCACGTTCATCCGATCGTCCAATTCGCTTAAAAAGGGGTACAATATACATTACGTAGACTATTGCTTGAATTTTACACAACATGTACAGACATGTAAACGAAAAAAACATTTTGACATCCGTCATTTTACTGTTACGTTCCAATTACCTTTTCAATATTTTTAACATGACTGATGTTGCATACATGCCGTTTGAAATCAACTGGTAAAATTGTAGGTTAATTTTATAATAATATATGTAAATTGATAATATACATTAATACTTCTTTGATAAATTATTTATCTTTAGTAAATTTATGGAACCACTGAAATATAATTATTCTCTTTGGTCTTATTGAATGTCAAAATGTTTAGATGACAGGACTGTTTTCACTTCATGTCACTTTGCTTCATGTTGTCATAAGAGTAAAGCAATTCAAATTCAAGTTCAATTTTCATTTAGACATAGATATTTTTATGTTTATATAATTCTAAAAAAAAGTGCCAAATAACTGAGTAGCCATGATGAAAAACTTTGATTATAGAAGTTATACTATTTGACAAAAGAACCCTAATAAAGTTCAAACTTTAAAAAATCGAATGGGCGCCCACTACTATTATGTAGTTGCGTCATTTTATTAAATACGAATTTTTATATTTCAGTGTCGCATTGAAATGTTTAAGCAATATAAGCAACAGTGTAATAACCGTTGTTTAATAACGATAATAAGCTTTAAATAAACATAAATAAAGTATTCAAGTATATTTATGTCCATGTGAATAAAACATTAAAATAAAGTGGGTCCGGTAATAAACTAATCGCGATTACTTCTATACCTTTATTATTTATTTCAGTATAACTTTACATTATAATGATACGGTTTGCATAGTTTAAAAGGGCGTCGAATTAAATTTGACATTACAGTAAACTGTGTTCAAAATTTTCTGACTAAAAATCAGGCCCGCCATTATTTTTGAAGCTGGAACGCGACAAAAATTTATAATATTCATAAAGAAAATGAATTCTTGTGTCGCTTCGTGTCAGGGCCATGCGACACGTTGCCTTCGTAATGGTTTCTATTATTTACCGCTTTAAAACGTGTAGAATAATGTCGAAAACTAATATTGTAATATCACCTCGACATTTGCTTTCGATATATATACTACCGTAGGATTTTTATTGACATGATGACAGTTTTTATCGATTTTTCTGGGAAATATGTTGTTTTTTTTTTATTTTCTAATATAAGGGAGTTGCCACTTCAAAGTTTAAAATTAATAATCTATTCAAAACATCATAGATTTGAATAAAGATGCTCAATACATAATTGCTGACGCCCGCCATTATTATTTTAATTTATTCTTGGCAAACCAGTTTTCAGTAGATTATTACTGCCATTGTCGAGTAAGTAGGTAGTGATATTACAAGTTTTTTGCGATCATATCACTGACCTAACAAGATGGCCACCATCTTGTTAGAACTTTCCAGGGAGTTTCAGTGGCAAGTCAGAATCCATGCTCCGTGGTATTATTTCCCATCCACTTTACTTGGACATACATTAGCCAAACTATATTACGTAAAACAAAACCAATATTACAAAATATAGAGCTAAATAACACAAGAATCCCGCCAAAAACTGTGACACCCGCCATTAAAATATACTTTTAATTTAATTAAACTACTTGATACAAGTCCTTTAAGCATCTCATCATATATATTTATGTGTTCCAAAAATAATTTGGTATTCTGCACATTCATTACATCTTATCTTTAAATTGTGACTGTTGTTATTCACGATTAAACAATGTAATTTCATTCCATGAACTCTCGCAAATGGTCTCCGAGTCACTTGAAGTGAACACAGAGCTGGTGAAATCCCCGTGGATCGTTTATCTACTACTCGAGCGCACTTCCCGCTGCTACACAGTACATTGTTTGCAAGCTTGTATTCGTATTTAGATTGGAGTTCGTTTAATACGAACTTCTGTAATACGAAACGTATTTCAATATATATATTTATACTGACGTTTCATTTTTTGTCTCCCATCTGTTTAACTCGTTATGTATCGTACTAATGATTAAATGGAAGTCTGCTTGGACACCGTAATTTAAATGCGCTTGGGAGTCTTGGCGGTATCCTTAGCCTGTCATGTAGTGGGTTTTATATTTTATTCATAATCTTGTGTTATTTGATTCTATATTTGAAATATTGGTGGTGTTTAAAATATAGTCCGGTTATTGTGCACAAGTGAAATCTATGGGAAATAATACCACAGAGTATGAAATCTAAGATGCCACATAAACTCAATGGAGAGTTCTAACAAGAGGGCCACTATCTTTTTATTATAACAAGAAACTTGTAATATTATTACCTACTCGACAATGGCAGTAATAGTGTACCAGAAGTTGGATCCCGAAAAATAAAAAATAATATAGCTCATCTGTATAATAAAACATGTCAGGGTTAGGCACTATTATTTCGATTTAGCGAGGCATTGTCGCGCGCCCGAGTCCGGTGCAAAGCGGCTGATTAGCATACAAAATACATCGCGCACTGGGAGCTGCTTACGAAATAGCGTTACCGTCGAATCTAGCACTGGTTTTGGAGCGCTGCATTGCATTTGGATGTGAGGATAGGATAACTGTGTGGATAGATAGACGGAATATTCTTTATCTTTTGTAATATTACATTACTAGAGGTCGCGAGCGACTACGTCTGCGTCCGTGTATGTATTTATAAATGTAGACATACATTCAATTACAATCTATAAAAAAACCTACGTGGAATTTTGATGTATGAACTTTTTGTAGCGATGACGCCTTAGTTGATAGCGTGTTCGGACACCGCGTCGATAGACGTAGGTTTGAATCCTTGCAATTGAGTCGGAGCTTCCGATGAAGCAAAAGTGGTAGGATTCTTCTAATTCCGCCTAGTTAGCTTCCGTAATACCATCGAGTTGAAAATCTGTCGCCAAGTATCTGTTGGTGTGTTCCGACAGCTACATTCAAGAGTTAGTCGTCTAGCTTGGCGTGTTTACCATCTTGGACCACATTGTCATGTCAGATGAGATTGTGGTCAAACGGTAAAACTTATAAATAAAAAAAACTATAAAATGTCATCATAATCCCTTCAGTAGTTTTTGTGTGACAGAGAAAGACACGGAATCGAGTAGACATGCAAGTATTATAATAGAAATAATAGCAGAAATGTACGTGTTAAAAATTAAAAGATATTTTTTTCCATTAAAAAGATAACTAATAAAAGGGCCTCTTTCATTTCACCCTTAATTATTTTAAAAGCCTATATCTCGACCAACAAAAGGACACCGCTCGTTGGAATTCAATTTTTTGCCGCTTACAATTGTCGTCACTTAAAATTAGACCTCAGCGAATCGGACGATTACAATTTTGAGCTTCAAAAGAAATTGGGAGGAATTTAATTATTGTAATATTATAAAGAGATTTGTTCAGGTGTGCTAAGGAGAGACATGGTTGCTGTTGAAGTTTAATAATAAGAAAAGCAATAATTCGTAACTCCGCTCTTCATGCGTTACTTATGTCACAGATTTAAAACTACGTCCTACAAAACAAATGTTCTTTGTGTGAAAATTTTATGACTGTAGTTGTAATCTAAAAGACCTATGTTTAACGTGTAGACACATTATGATGCCACATTAATACATTTGCAGCTAAGCAAAGCCGGTGCGGACCGCTTGTTGAAATAATAAATAAAAGTTTGAACAAACGTTAATGATTTATGTCTACGCTAAACTGAATACACCGTAAAACTTCTTACAAGAAACAAAACAATACAAAACGAATTCCTTTGATTATAATCTAAAACTTGCTCGCTTCAGATTTCGAAGGGGAACAAGGGGTCGCGGCCGACACCTCATTTGCCTGATAAAATCATCGCTTTCAACAGCGAAACTTTAATATTAATTAGCCAATATAAACGAAGGAACAAAACAAGATGGTACGGCCGAGATACGGCTTGAAAGTTTCGCTTTAAATTGAATCGTTCTGCGAGTCAATCTCAAGTAAGCACTTACATTATTTGTAAATACATAGCATCACAATTCTACTCGAGGATAGTGAATGAGAGAAAAAAAAAGAAAAAGGATTCAACTTTCTCAATACGTTTTGTCCAGTCCACCCGAAGTATTTGCTAACTACGTCAGACTAGATTACAGTGACTCAAGAATTGCTACTGTGCATAAATACATGGTAGTTTAACCCATTTTGAAATCACTCAGTGATAGGTGACCTGCCTAAAAGTTCAAAGTGTGTCACATAACCGGAAGACATTGGCTCGAGAGCTGTTGTTTTGTCTTACTGTAGCAATGAAAGTTGCTCATGGTCCATCACATCCAACCGAAGTACGGTTAAAATGAAACGCAAATGCTTTTGCGACTACAATTGAAGGATATATTTCACCAAAAACTTTCAATATGATGTTTTGCCTGACAGTATACCTCGTCTATGTGATTTTAAATCTTTTTGTATCTTTTCTCTCTTTTTCAGATCTCTGGCAAATGTTATAGATATGTATTAATAAAATTATACTTTAACATAACACAATAATTAACAGTAATTATTATGTAAATATATATTTATTTAAGGAAACTTATTAAGTGACTCTCTCATGACTGACTTGACTGGCAGAATTCATATCTACGAGACGCCATTATTAAAAAGTTTGAAGTTGAATTATTATGGATTATAAGCCGGTGCGGATATACAGAGGGAGAAGCGCGAGGTCTGCGCGATGTTCACAGCGATAAAATGGACTGATTGGGGATGCGCACGCGATGCGATCTTGATAACTTGTTCCTGTCGTTACGACTGAAAAGCAACGCACCCTATAATTATGTCTTTTTTTCAGTTTCATTCTATTTTGTAATCAATGTGGTGAAATGAGTTGAGTATTCTCAGTCGTGTTGTTAGAGGTTTGCCATAATCAAATATTTTTAGAGAGGCTCTAATTTTTTTATACATTTTTGGTTTTAGGCTTTCACTACAATCTTATCTGATGTTAAATGACAATGTGGTATAAGATGGTAAAAACGCGTACCCTAGTGAGGGACTGGCTCTCGAAGGCAGTTGTTGGAATACACCAACAGGTGTTTGGCGACAAATTTTCAACTTGAGGGTGGTACAAAGCGGGCGGCGGACTTAGAAAAAGTTTTAGTACCATGCTATGGTTTCACAACGATGTTTTTGTTCATCGCGCGCTCTGACTCATTGCAAAGATTCGAACCTATGTGCATAGACACTGTGTCCGAATACGCTACCAACTAAGCCGTCATCGCTTCAATAATTCTCGATATTTCTGAATCGCGACCACTATATATAGTGAAAATTTGTGATGAATATTCACCTCCCTATCAAACGTTTGTTAATCAATCTATGTTGTGTTGTATAACATTTGTTATGATTTTGAGAGATATGAGATATACCTATATGATATGAGAGATATGTTTCGTAGACCGGTTACGATGCTTTCTACCATTGTCTACGCCTTTTCAGGGACTAATTGGAGTATAGTTCACTTTTAGTTGAAAGTCTACAAAGCTCCTTTCTTGTGTACAGAATTGATGTTGGAAATAAACTTTTAAATGTAGCGCGAGAAACTGATAGATAATCAGAAGCAGTTCTCATGTAAACTAAGATTTACAAATATTTCTACAAAAATAAAACAATTTACCATGGGACAATTTAATACGCAACATTTCCTACAGTATCAACAATGGAGTAACTTTACGCCGGAAAAAAATCCACTCGACAAACATTGACTTTTATCGGAGTGTAAATCCTCAAACACACTTAACCCGCAAAGAGATTTCGCTATTGAATATTTTGTTGGTTTGCATATCGGGGACAAATAGGGCCGGGCCGATTGTACCCGCCACTTCGGTCAAGGGTTAAGCCGCAGAGTATCGGCAGTGCGATCGATGGCACTGCGTACTCATGTTAAGTGGCGACAGCGAGTTAAATTTATAAATTTAATTGTATTTTTACTTTTGTCTTTTGGTATATAGTTGATATCCCATGCGTAATGGTAAGTTTTTAAGGACACACATCAGATAATATGTAAAACTAAAGCAAGGAGTGCTTTAGAAATTACTCCACCAGCAGTACAGGGCCCATACTGTCACAGTGTAAATAAAATCAAGGATTACACTTTAGCTGTACATCTAATTACGCTTTTTATTTTCTATATTGATGAGGGAATTTAAAAAGATGCTCTTGCAAGTTGAGATGACTATCAATTGACATTAATATTGTCAAGCAAATTATGTAATAACCAATAGGCGAGTTACGGGAAGCATACCACGACAATACATCAGTTAAAACGGCATTCAAGTCAGTTAAACCGTTTCTGAAATAAGCGTGCACAAGTGTACAGATAAATAGAAAAACATTACAAAATTAGTTTTTTGGCTTCGGTGACGTAAGTACAACGTGTATAAATTGTTATTTAGATAAAAATATTTAATGTATTAACACAACTCGTTTTTATCATTCTATGTTCTAGATGATTGAAAGGTTACGAGGATGATCACAGGACTGCTGGATTTACAATATACATAAAGTAGTGGGCAGAAACTGGACAAAGATAGGGAATCACAGACACTAATAAAGACATTTGAAGGAGACATTTCCTATACTCGAGAAGGGGCTAGGACATCATTTTAATTTCATAAATATATATTATCTAAGATAAGATAAGATGCTACCGAGGTCCAGAGTAGGCTGGTAAAATGGCGGGAAAAACTGGAGAATGTTGGTTTGAAAATCAGTAGACTAAAAACTGAACATTTGTTTTGCGACTTCGGTGGTCCATCCAGCTTTTCTCCTATAGCTTTAAATGGTATATCCTTACCAACCTGCTCTGATTTCCGGTATCTCGGTTCTCTGATCCAAAACGATGGTTGCATAGACAAGGACGTGAGGAATAGGATAAACGCAGAGTGGATAAAATGGCGAAAGGTGTCTGGTGTAGCTTGTGACCCACGAATGCCCTTGAAACTCAAAGGGAAGGTGTATAAAACTATTATAAGACCAGTAATGTTATATGCATCTGGGTGCTGGGCGACTAGAGAGACGGATGAGAGAAAACTACATGTGGCAGAGATGCGAATGTTAATGTGTGTGGTGTAATGTGTGGTGTAACTAGAATGGATAAGATTAGGAATGAATATATCAGAGGAAGTTTGAAAATAGCACCAGTAAGAGATAAGTTAAGGAGTAATAGGTTAGCATGGTATGGGCATGTTATGAGGAGAGATGAAGACCATGTAACTAGAAAAGCTTTGAGTATGACGGTCGATGGATATAAGAGTAGAGGAAGACCGAAAAAAGGATGGATGGATTGTGTGAAAAATGATATGTGTGCAAAAGGTGTGTTGACTGAGATGACATCTGATAGGCGAGCGTGGAAAAGGAAAACATATTGTGCCGACCCTACTTAGGTGGGATAAGGGTAAGAAGAAGATGATGATGAAATATATATTATCTATCCTTTGTAAATTTCAATCTAGGAATAAATGAGATTTAATAATAATAAATAAATGCTTGCGATCATACTAAATCTAGACTGGTATAGAGGTTTAATCGGTGGAATATCATGTCGATGTCCGCAGGTTCGAAGCTCCCGGCATGTACTAATAATTTTTTCGGAATTCGCGTACATTTACTAATTTAAATTGGTAATACTATTATCAGGTGGTGAAGGAAAACATCGCGAGGAAACCTGTACCTGCGAAATGTTCTTATAGTACTACTATATTTGGGAACATATATTATAGAACTGTGGATTTCTCAAAATTTGAAATCGCCAATGCGTCTTGGGCTGGTTGGCGATTATTACACATAACTTCTTTCAGAAAGAGGCCTATGACCCTGCAGTGGGTCTCTTACAGGCTGATGATGATGATGAGAGGCAAATCGCCAGCGGGTATCATAAAAATCTATATATTTACATACGTTTCGTCTGAAAACGCGTTTAGAGGCCGAATTTAGCGGCAAACCGACATCCATAGAAATGCTAACCGCGTCTATACGCGGCACTTCACACCGTCTCACGAGACTTCTCTACAAATTGTCGCCTACGATCTCGAAATGATAATTCCGTGTGAACAAAGTCTAAATTATGTTTCCTGATTGATTTACGGATTAAATTGTGAAATAGGGATATGTTTTGTTTTAAATTACTTCTTAGATATTCAAGGGAATTTCACTTGTATATTGTAATTCCATTTTTGTATTTGGCAACCAATCTACCAGATTATTACTGCCATGGTAGAATAGGTAATTATATTGCACACTTGCAAAGACACTTCTTGCGATAATTTCATTATTCTAACAAGATGGTGGCCCACTTGCTAGAACTTTCCAGGAAGTTTATGTGGCGTCTGAGAATTCATGCTCCGTGGTATTATTTTCCATCGACTTCACTTGGGCACAATAATCCATCTATATAACGGGAAATGCCAAGAATGTTATAAGATATACAGTCAAATAACACATGTTTATGAATAAAATATAAAAGCCACTACATGACAGCCTAAGATCCTATAGTCTAACTGACAATTTCAATAGAAGCTATAGAGAGTACTTTGGTAAGTACTTGGGTTCATACAGGATTACCATAGGCTATCGTCGCTTCATAATAGTGCCTTTTATGGGCTTAGCCTGTTACATTTGTAAATGTACATGTATGTGTATTACATGTCGCGTTTTGGTATCAATCAGTGGATATGTAGGGTAGTAGGGATTTGTATTGTGTAAGCAGTGTGAAACCCTTCACAGTAATTTTCCTCTAGTTTCTCACTTTTCGGGATTAGTTAGTGTATATTATAAGACCGATGGGCTTAGTTCCACCGCTTGGAGCATCAGGATAAAATATTAAAAATGATTACAACTCAGGTACTCAATTATGACTCCAAGGAATAATATATCTTTCAAAAATGAAGAGGATGGAATTAAGTCTCTTTAAAAATACTTTGGAAGGAAACCTAGGTAAAATTGCTGAAGAAAAAAACGGAGGTTAAAGTTGCGGTCTATTACGGATAGGCCAGTCATCAGTGGGAGCGTATTTTGGAGTGTAGCGGTTGCTAATAGATATGGAGACCCGCATAAGCTAAGCGCTTTGACGCTAAGCGAAGAACAGACAATCAATTGTTTTTAATTGTTGCAGTCTAGTAGGAGCCGTCCGCTCTCTCATCATGGGTTGTCTCCTTATAAAAAGTAAATATTTGGCAGCCAAAAAGTTGGATGGATGAGACATGGATTGTCAATGTTTTGGTACCATTACTCTCAGATTGAATTGGGCTTACTATCAGGCAATATCGTCTCTATAACGTGTTACAAGAAAGCACATATTTCAATATTAAAAATTATGTACTCGTATATATGGTTCAAAGTATTTCTTCCAAAGTCTACTCTTCGCGTTTCAATTTATACTAAACCAAAAATTAAATGATCTTCTAGTGTGAATAAGCCAACAAAGATAAAAATCTCTTAGCGAGTAAGCGTGGTTAGGGTTCACGTCTAGGATATTATGTAAATCAAGTTCTAAAGTTAATCCTTTAAAACCTAGCGAGTCCTGCCTCTATATTTGTAGTCGCAGTGGACTTAATCTGATAATTTGAAGGGGCAGGCTGTGTTTTATAGCTACATAATGGTTTCAGTTTCGGTTTCGTAAGAGTATCAATCTTGGATATTAATGATTTAATAATAGGGTTGTCACTCTACTATTTTTATATGAAACGATACTAAATTATATACAAACAATTTTTTTTTAAGAGATGCTTCATAAATATTCTCAATTTCATTTGTATTTACTCTATATATGCTCTGCATTGTCTTAACAATATATTATATATACAGGAGAAAAAAATTACAACTACAATATATATTTTTTTGCAGGGTGCACCACGCGCAGGTGAGGTTGGCTTGAGTGTCTCAAGTCTTAGCTGTTATTCGACACCCTTTAAACCCATAATAATATACTTTGCCTATAAAATTTCATTATAATTGATATTATTTTTTAACTTCCTCTCTCTTTCCCATGCATACTGTTGTATGCCACTTGCCGCACTTTACATGCTACTCAACGAGTAGTAATTATCAAAATTATAAATTCTTAATATTTTAATAAAAGTATATTAAATTACTAAGATATTGTGATATTTTTTAGAGATGAAATTAAGTGTCTAAAAATAAAACTTTGCAAATTTGATCGACATGTATGCAGCAGCTTTTGAGTACTTTGCGCGTACTTTTGATAGAGTGAACCGATTCTAATGAAACAAAGGCTAAATGTTACTCGAGGATATGCCTTATGATTTTCTTGACGACGTTTTATATATAAAGCTTACTTAAGCAATGATGCGTGCACAAACAAACAGGTAGACAGACATTACTAAAATCATTTCCAATATCTTATCCCATGTAATTCTTAAAAATAAACCACGTTATTATTACATATGTAAATGACATGCTTACGTTTAACTGCGCGGTCAGTTTTAGATAACTTTGAACCAAAGTGAATGCTTTACAACAAAATGCTCGAGTTTAGAAATAAAGGCGAACAAATCTGTTTGTCCGCGGTACAATAGTGTAGTAGATAGTAATAATATATTAGTGGTGAGTGAGTTGTACGGATCGCGCGGAAGGAGGGCCGGTGTAATGGCTGTTGATCGCGCGATATCTCTCGGATCGGACACGCGATCGCTCGTGCAACGCGCCGTATGCGTCTGCGGTCGCCGTCGCTATTCGCTTCATACAACCCACACTTTTTGGTATTTTATTTTATTGCCTTTAATTTCTCACTTCTACTGTAATTGGGAAAAACTGTAATAAAGTGACACAGAATTCATTATTATAAGTTGTATACTATATATACAATTATATTATTTGTATATAATAAACCTTTTAAATAGTTTATATTTTACTAGCTATTGCTTGAAAATCTATTTGTTTACGTCTATATAAATGATTAGACTATACATCATCTTTGTGTGGTGGTTTTCACACAGCACATTGTGATGTATTTCAGATGGCTTAACTTTTTAAAACTTAACACCTCACATTATGTTTTGGCCAAATTATATATTTTTAATTATAACTTATGTGATATTCAATCCACGCAAAGTATCCTGCTTATAATATTAATATACCTAAACGGAATTTTTATTACTACATATAATAAAAGGAATTAAAGTCAGCATATTCGGGCTACACTCCGAATCAGCTAAACCGATTTTAAGTAGATTTTTACTTTTTGATGAAAATGCATCTCACTATATTATCTTCTTCCTTACAAGCTAAATAGTAATTGGTAAATTTAACAGGTATATCTTGAAATTGGTGAAACAGTTGTAGTGGTTAATTAACGACAATTAGAAAAAATAAAGAAAACTCGTTATGAAGCCATATAAAACACGCAGCTTCCATAAAACAACAAAGTCATTCTCTCAGAATCAAAATTCGCATAGTATAATAAGTTAAGAAAGAAAGGAAACAGTAGAAGTAAAGCAATATAAAAAGGTGCATATGTTTGAAATTCAAAGCGCTAATTCAACGTGTCTAATTTCAAACGAAAACGTCAGGCAAACACGACCTTAGCGTGACGACGCGACGCGGCGAGAGCGTCTCACGTCCGCGTTGTAAAAAACGACAGAGAGCCTAATATGAAAACTTCACAACGCTAAGAATTTTCTCATTATATTTTCGCTTCTTTTAAATTCATTTTTTCTTAAATTATTGTCGTAAATTAAAATGAGTGAGAACGATATTTTTGGGGTGTAAGAGGTATCAAATAACATCTAAGAATTGAGACATCCAAGCCAACCTCACCTGCACGTGGTGCACCCTGCTGAATAACGAACAAGGCAATGGCGATAGCGGGGTGGTAGGGTTTTACAGCCTGACTGGGTCGTAACCACCATGTATATGGCGAAAAAGCCCGTCATAGTGATTCGCTTTTGCGGGTCGCGTTTCGGTTTTCAGCCTGTGCATATCCAGCTTTTCGCAGGCCGGCATGACAGCGGCGACCGGCGATGGACAGTATGTACTCGTTGGTCGCCATTGTTTTTGGATTGTACTATGCTTACCATCAGGCATGCAGGCAGGCTTTGCTTTGCCGTGTTACTATAAAAAAAAAATATAGCAATTAAAACAACAGAAATAACTTTATTTTCTTACAGAACTAGTCGTTTAGAGAAAAATATGTGTTTTAGAACAAGTCGGTACATTTCAATTAATAGAGATGGTTCAATTTATAAAATGACAAAATAGAATTCTACTACTGTATGGTGAAATCATCATTGATTTATCACCTACATTAATTATTGTATTATTAATCTAGTCATCCTAAGGTTTCGATTTTCTGATTTAAATCAGGTTTAATATATAATTTCATATTCTCATTACGAACCGTATACACATTTAAATATCCTAACATGCAACAATTATTGCACTCATGTAAATATCTGCTCATGATGTCTGAGGTTTATCTTGTATCCCTGTAAATAAAATGTCGACCTTAAATCGTAACACGCGTTACGTGTAATTTAAATTTTCTCTATTACCGCGTGAAATAAAAGAATCAATGCTTTTAAAATATGCTGCAACTTTTCATGTTAGTGTGTATTATGCTTTATTATTTGCAGTTTGACGACACCACTGATTAGGAAATGACGGGAAGCGAGTGATTGAGACTGATTTAAGTTATTCATGAAGGATGATATTGATGACGTCAACGCCTGGGTTGGAAATATACCGTCGGCGACATCCGCCAAAAAGAAAAAAACCCGATAGAAGTAAGCTTTTGTATTACAGGATAACGTTTTAATCTAAAAAAATCCATTCAAGTACTGACCGCTTCCGACGTTGCTTAACTTCAGTGATCGAACGAGAACCAGTATTTTCAACACTCTACTCGACACAGTGTTTACTCTCACCATCTTTCGTCACACATAAAGGTTGCGGATCAGAAATTCAAAGCCCTCTAATAAGCTGTTTCATTTATTTGGCCCGAATCTCATCTAATGTTAAATGACAATGGGGCTCTGAAGTGTAGCTATTAGAAGACAGTAGAACACAGTAGTTAGCCATCATAGTGTATTTCATCACATCATTGTTTACAGGTACACAGTTTATTGATGTCCATTGTTGTAGGTGTTGTCTCATCAAATATTAAAGGAATTACGTATTCCAATTTTTTAGTTTTAGAAATATAGCAGTCGTGGCCGAGTGGTTAAGGCGTCTGACTCGAAATCAGATTCCCTCTGGGAGCGTAGGTTCGAATCCTACCGGCTGCGTAACTTTTTGGAACCGAGCTCTTTATCGCTACTTGCGGTAGGAGTGGATTGGTGGAAATCGTCACGTAAGGAAAAACCGTTATGCCCTCCTCCTTCTCTATCCGAGTTTATCTATGGTATAAATGTGTGCGAGTAATTTCAATGACTTTCAATATATATATATAATATTTACAAATATAATATAATTTCAATTATACAATATTAAATACGTGAAAATGCCAATAAAACTTATATGTTTTATTTAGTTACTATTTTTATACTATCATTTGTAACTTACTATTTTATATGTAATTTTGATAAATAATTATTTTTCGTAAAGTATTCAATGAAACTATTTGATTGTATTCCTTTTTGTATGTTATTTGCATTGAAAAATTTATAGATAATCTTTATATAACTAATCCGTGTAAATAGTCCGTGTGTATGTCACTAAATATTTCTTAATCTGGACGGATTTTGATAAATTTTTTGTGTGTGTTATAAGTTATCTTTTGTTAGCACCCACCTCCGGTGCCGCTACATCACATTCAAGAGACGAGACAACATTTTTTTTTGTTTTTTCTCGAACTGACTACGCTATTGACCTGGGTCTTCACAGCTTCACCGGACTACTAAGGTTGGCGCTTAAGGCACTCAACCAATTTGGTTTTTAGGTAACATACACAAGGGCGCACGCGCAACTCGGCTTGAGCTGTTACCTGGAAAAAGTCGCGTCTGACCTAGCTAACTATTCTAAGCTATTCATACATATATACTTTTGTGAACCATACAATCGAAATTGCATGATTCACAAATGAATACGTGTATATCGGAATGAAACGAACTAAAACTATTCGATTCAGTTCGTTGAGGGAAAAAAACAAAACCCTCCCACCATGTGTATGTATGTGCACGTGTGTGAGAGAGATGATCTCATATGTGTGTTCAAGTGATGTAGGTGAGTCACTGTAT
>MU158703.1:1567319-1583198 GCA_015888305.1 Antheraea pernyi
TAATAGTATATTCTTTGACTTCATAGTTCAGCCATGAAAGGCTAGATGTTGCTGATCTACATGTCGAAACAGACTAGTGAACACATTAGAGATATATAAATAAGGATAATTATATAAAATTGTTGTATAGCTTAAATAACATTAATTTGTTCATACTTTATTATTTTTGTGTTACTTAAATTATTTTGCGGAATTATGTATAAATAGTAATCGCTTTGACTTATATAGATGGGCCTTTAAAAGGCAAGATGTCAGTGATATCTAGGCATTCTTAATAACTACCAAGTATTGTAAGGCGAAGCTCTAGCCAAATAAATAGTGACAGTATCTACGAAGTATTTATTGCCATTCCTGATTGCATCGACACTATACGATATATATGAATTATGGTCGAATATCGACCACTGGGCGCCGACTAGTTTTAATTAATTGTACGGAGTCAGACAGAGTTTGCTATCAAATCGTTTGATAATTTTGTAAAGCATGTGATCACTAATCTCCAGGCATTTAACGAAATTTGAAATTATCACGACTGAGAGAGTCGTCTGATTTGTACCTAAATCATGACTGACGAATCTTTGTGACCGTATTATACTTATATTGCTCATGTAACGCGTCAAGGGAAAAAGAAAGAGAAGTAACTCGTATCGAATTGCAACCACCTCTCTCTCCCATTATACTGCTAATCTTTATATATAAATTTCTTCTGTGCGTGTGTATGTCACTGAACTCCTCCTAAACGGCTGGACCGATTTTTATGAAATTTTGTGTGCGTGATCCGAGAATGGTTTAGATTGGGCCCGGTAGGTGGCGCTGCGGTTGCCTTTTAGGATTTTTTTTTATTATCAAGGCAGGACAACGTCCACTGGGCCCGCTAGTTTCATATATATTTGTTTAAAAACGAGAACAAAATACACGTAATATACGTATGAACCTCCCGGAAGAAAGTCTCTAAAGCAGAGGTTCCCAGACTTTTTTTCATAGACCACTTTAAAAATATAGCTGGTTTCGGTGGACCTTCTGCAGTTAAATTTCCACCATATTCTCAAACCGCGACAAAACATGTGTAGATTAGATCTAACTATGGAAATTTGAAATCTCGACACGTTGAACTGAATATGGAATGTGCAAGTTTATACAATTAACAGTCGCTGAGCTTCTTGAAATATTATCTGCCTACATTAATTAATTAATTAGGAATAACTATATCAGTGGAAGTTTAGAAATAGCACCAATGACAGAGAAGATGAGGAGTAATAGGTTTGCATGGTATGGGCATGTCATGAGGAAAGATGAAAACCATGTATCTAGAAAAGTTTTGAGTATAATGTTGGATAGATATATAGGAGTAGAGAAAGATCGAAAATGGTGTTGATGCATTGTGTGTAAAAGGAGTGAATACTGAGATGACATCTGACTGTGGAGAGTGGAGAAGGAAAACATGTTGTGCCGACCTTACGTAGGTGGGATAAGGGTAAGAAGATGATAGTGAAAACTGTATGAATAAATCGATTGCGTATTTTGGATAAAAGCCAAGGAAATTTACTGACAGACACGAAAAGCAAATTTTATACTTTTTATTAAAGGTATAAATTCTCAATTAAAAATTTACATATGAATTGTAGGTTATAATTAACATAATGAGTTTACTTAGAAGGCTGATGTATTCATAATTTGATATGTACATAGGCGTTTATGTAATGTATTGGGTTCGTTAATTTTGAAAACAAACCCTTGCCGTATGGAAACATATTAAAATACTTGAGCGGCCGGTCGGTAGTACACGAGCGGCAGACGTTATTACAGTTTTGTATTAAAAAATAATCAAATAAATTTTGTGGTGCGTCGTGAGCGAACAGAAAAATATTTTAACAAAATTGGGTGTTTTAATTAAATACATAGCTTATTATTTGTTTGGTATTAATTATGTTTATATTTGATACCTAGAGGCGGGATTATATGCAATATAAAAATATATGGTCTTAAAAATTGATAGGGTATAAGAATTATTATAAAATATACTCATAAACTAATAAAATCAAATAAGAGTTGGAAATTAATTAACGTATATAAATAACAAAATTAAGTAAGTAAGTTTACATAGGAAGGAATACCTCTGGCAACTGTGAGTTCTCTTGGGCGATTTTACTCTTTAACTGAACAGATTACTGTAAAAAAAATTTATACTCTGAAGCACTGAAAAATATTGTAGATACGTATATATTCCTTTCGATAATTTCAATACCTGTTATATGTTTATCTTTTTTTCATCCATTTAATCTGCTTAGAAATTGAATAAAAAAACTCGAGGCAGTCATAAGGACTGTCGACACAAGTGTTAACTCAATACAATGCATTTTAAACTGTGTTCTCTTTTGAATGATTAAATTAATTAAGTGTGAATTATTTCAATTTCATAATTTGTAAATTGAAATTATTATCATTACTCAGGTTTTCACATCTGTTGGCACTATGAACAATAATTAATATACATTTTTATTCATCTTTTTTTTACTAATATTAATCAAACATAAATAGCGGGTTGCACAAAATATCAATCGCAATATCAATACACAGACCGCGGTACTACGTTTCTTTAGTACGACGTAAGCCGCGCAAGCCCAATACGTTCGGTCACGCTTACTAGCATGTCGTTGACATCACGTCATCATTGACATCATTGACATGACGTCGATAAGTTTTTCTCCTGCTAAAAAAATAGCGAACAAAGCGCCTAAGAAGTTTTTCACTTCGAAAATTACACACTATTTTACAAAAGGAAACATCCCTAAATTTAGTATTCCTTTGTAATACAATTTCGGTTATTTCTAGAAGCATCTGCAAATTAACAATACTATAATATAAGCATTGATTAATTAACTCACTAATAAATGGTTAGTTATTAGTACAAAATGTACAATATTTATTAATCAGTAAACAAAATGAGTGAAACGGTATTCGTTAGCACGTCCGCAATTGGCTCAACACTACAAACATTCGCATGAAAACGGCAAACTAATCAGAACGCGATGTAAACAACGCGAAACAATTACTGAATTGCTCGGCCGCTGCGGCACGCAACCAGCGGCCCGCAACGCGCACTGCCATCCTTTAAAAGCTTATCAAACTACAAACGTACAACAGCATCACACATATAAATTATAATCAATATATCTTAGCAACGAAGAGTTGTAAAAACAGATAATGAGAAATAATCATTTTACCTATTCAACAATTCAAACACGCATATGATATACAGAGTATACACAATGTCTAGCGTAAGCGCAATACGTCACGAGCATGTCGAGGTCATCGGTGACGCGAATCGATAAGTTTTTCCCTTACCAAATAATTTTCTTGTTTGTTTTAATCATTTAACGCGGGTAAAGAAATATTCTTTTCAAAAATGATATAAACATAAATAATCATCATATATATTAATACGTGAAGCCAAAACTTTGTGCCCCTTTTTGAGAGACATGCGCGAACTCATGAACGTGAAATTTGGCATAGTTTAAGTTTATGTATGTAATTTAAATTCCTCTAAATATTATAAGCCAATACGCGCCACCATCTATTAAAGGCAATTTGTAATCAGGCATTAGGTTTCCATGAGACAGGCATTGCCTAGTTTGGGGCCATAGTTAAGGCTTTATGTAAAATGTTTTAGTAAATAAAGATATTTGTATTTGTATATGGAGGAGAAGTGCAAAAAGCTATTTTTTTTTATAGAAAATGCATTACAAGTATATTAAATTAATTAAAATATACATTACACTACTCCTTGAATTTTACACAACATATACACACATGTAAATTTTGATAAAATCATTCGTCATTTTACTTTTACGTTCTAATTAACTTTATTGACTTAACCAAATTGGCCTTTGTCCTCCTAATATTGTTTTAATACTATTTTTAAATATTCAAATAAACAACTTTTTAAACTACATGATATGAGTTGAAACAAGTTTATTTAGAATAAACCCGTGCTACTTGTTAGGCAAGTGAAAGGCCATGGTTAAATACATGTAACATTATAAAGAGAATTACAGTATGTTAATATCAAATCTCCGTTACATAGCAGTCGTGGCCGAGCGGTTAAGGCGTCTGACTAGAAATCAGATTCCCTCTGGGAGCGTAGGTTCGAATCCTACCGACTGCGAACAGATATAACTTTTGAAGTGAAAACTTATTTAGGCACTTTGAGAGGTTTATTTTTGGCAGGAGATAAATTTATAATTTCGCATCATGACATGCTAGTAAGCGTGACCGGCCGGCCGGATTGCGCTTGCGCGGATTGTGTCAAACTACCGACACATAGTATAAAGAGTCTGTGTACACGTAATATTGATATCTTGTATTGAGATTGTGCAGCCCATCATATGTTTGATGTATTAATAGATTGTATAAAAAGTATATAGATATTATTCAGAGTGTCAATAGCAATGAAAAAGAGACTAGTGATATTAACTTTTCTTACTATATGAATTATTTTATCTGCAGTAAGATAATATAGCTAGATTATGGTCAATATCTATTGTAATTGCCTCGATTAAACAAAAAGTAAATAACTAAGATAAACAGTTAATCCGGAGTCATAAGTAACCGTTATCATGGGTCCTTACGTCACAGGACAAAGGTTTAGACACTAATAATCTGTACAAGGGTCCGTAACTGCTGCGGAGTAGTCGTAAATAAATTAAATAGACCAGCCGGTTGAGCCTGGTATCAAACTGCGCTTAAATGTTGGTCCACGAAATGTAATTGTTACCAATTACTCTTGGATTTTCCTTTTTTTTTCAAGTAATCAGTAGCGGTTTTTAGAAATATAGTTACGTGTTGTTTACTTAAAACTTTCACATAATTGGAGTCTTAGACGTATCTAGTTTTGAATTATGATAAACTTATTTGGTTGAGTTTAACGTAAAGGCAGTGTCAATCGTTCGAATATTTAGCAGACCAAATTACAGAGCGTGACGTTCATTACGTTGTCACTGAGGGGAGATTTGTTGATTCGTTGCATACTAAAAGTACAAAAATATGCTGTTTAAAACTTACTGAAAATTCTCTTATAACAACAGTCTCTAAACCTCAAATACTCAGCAAACTTATAAAAGTCTGCCTATGCGTATAACTTTATGTCTACTATATGATCCTGTAGACTGGCCTAGATTTTTTAGTTATGCAGTTACAATAGTAAGACGATGTCAAAAATCATAAAATTTCATTTTCAGAATGGCAAATTCAAATTATGTTAAATCATAACTGAGCCTTAGCATAACAACGGAAGTGTAACTTCTTTATATCAAAACTTTTCATTGAGTAACAGAGAAGCATGAACACTTCTGTTTACATTAGAACTGGTATTAATTTAAATTTGTTGTTTTTAAGCCAATATTTAGTCGTTTCTATCATTGTTCTGCACGTATGAGTTTACGGAAACGAAAGATAATGGAGTTAGCGTAATATTTAGTCATTATTATAATTACCAATTGCAAGGGTGATATTATTTCATTAATTATAGTGTATCCGGCGCATTTCGTGGCCCGACAGAACTAGAATCCTTTATTTAGTATTTGTATTTATTATTATTGTTTTAGTTTCCACATTGTGTTCGACAATTTAACATTATCTCTACAATTTCGTTTTGTTCGTTTGTATACTGATTGTTATTGCGATCTAATCTGGATTTACAATTGCTCCTTTTTTATTTACCGACTAATTATATTAAGATAGATACATTTTTTTAATACTGTATAGTTAGTAGCGTTTGACCACAATCTCTTTTAATGTTAAATGCGATGTGGTTTAAGAGGGTAAACACACTAAAGCTGCAGGGGACTGGCTCTCACGTGCAGCTGCCGGAATATACCAACCGGTGCTTGACGACAAATTTCCAGCTTGACGGTGGTAGCTTGTCAGGTGGAATTATAAAAAAACCCAACCACCATGCTATAGTTCATCATCTTCGCCGGAAGCTCCGTCTCAGCTACAAGGATTCGAACCTACATCCATCGGCGCTGTGTCCGAACTCGCTATCAACTAAACCATCAACGCTATTAGAATTACCAGATTATTAGATGCAGTTTAGCAGATTGTACTGAGACCACCACAACCCAATTACCTATACTTTCGCCAATATATATTATATTAGTAGTAAAGTCTATTAATCAATCAAACGTATGATGAGATACAAAATATGAATATTACATTGTAGTCCGGTGAAACTGTTAAGACCTTGCGTAGTCAATAGCGTAGTCAGATCGAAAAAAAAATCAATATTACATGTACACATACATACATATAACTACGCGTCGCTAGTCTGACGCAAGCGCGATATGGCAGGTCACGCTTACTAGCATGTCATCGCGAGAAATTATAAATATATCTCCTGCCAAAAATACCGCTCGACACGCCTAAGGATATTTTCTCTTTAAAAATGCAATGTACACTTGACATACTATTCAATTATATTCTAGTTTTCATACATAGTGCGGTAATACATCAAGTAGTTGCAATTAGCGTCAGAGCACTAATGGCAGTTGGAGCTTTGTTCCCTACGAATACAATATCAAGGGGAACAGCTAAACTTTATGTACCTTTGATAAACTCCCGTTCCAATGAAACTTGTAGCTGAACTCGAAAATTTTATTCTGATTACATATTGTATAATATGTTCTCGACAATTTTTGAATAATAAAATACTGTTAAATTGATTATTGTTCGCGTAACTTACGATACTTTTTCGTTAAGAGATGCAATATAGTGTTTGCAAATTATAACAAAAGTTGACCAACACTAATATGAATTTATTATTCAATATCGAGATAATATTCAACGAATGATATAATTGTACACTATGTTTTATTGATTACGTACTATCACTATTTGGTATTACTGGATTTAGATAAAATTATTTATTATTATTATAAATTATATTACTGTCTGTAGTTTCGTATTCGGTTTAAAATATGTATTGGCACGTAATATTTATTTGGAATGATACAATAATACAAGTTTATTGTGTGTTAATTTATAAGCATCTCTTAAATTTGCATTCTTAGTTAACAGCAGTCGTGGCCGAGCGGTTAAGGCGTCTGACTAGAAATCAGATTCCCTCTGGGAGCGTAGGTTCGAATCCTACCGACTGCGATTTCTCGCAATGTTTTTGTAACTGTTTACATTTCATCAACATTCTAGTACTACCATCTGAGATAGCAACTATATGATAACATTCATTAATAACCAATCGTTGTTATATAATTATATACTATAAAACTGTACGGGTATATGAAACAGTATGATTTAGTATTTACCAAAAAAAATCAAGGTCAAACTTTTTATTTATAGTATATCACGATGGCAGGAAAGTTGGTTGGGGAGCCTCTAGCTCCGCGATACTCAACCTGCGGCCCGCCGAGTTTTTGTAGTTAGCCCACCCGATTATACTTTATTTTAAATTTTGTGCCCATCACAAAAACTGTGAGCACGCTGAGTAAATTAAATAGATCCCAGGTAACCTGACCGCAATGCATTCCTTATGATATAAGGGTAATACCAAGCTTGTTTTATTGGAGAACCATTTTTCAATACATTAATAATATGTGGTTAATTTGAAATTACGTTTTTTTATTTAAAATCTAAATATTAGTATTTGCGGCCCGCGACACCATGAGTGAAACGTGTTTATGCTTTAAAAAAAAGGTTGAGTACGACTGCTCTAGCTTATAGCTATGACCTGGCAGACGTGCGTTATTGTTGTTACACCATTGATCCCATACGCCCAGTTCTGAGGGAATAGATGGGGTGAGACTACAGGTTCTCTGACGTTTCATCTGTTCCTAACTGGGTGCTAACCGGGCACAGATATTTCAGTTGCTATGTAGGTACACTGGATCGCGCACATGGAACCAACCGCCCTGTGTCATGCGTGCGGCGTTGAGCTAAATATGCTGTGTGGGAGGATATGAATGCCACGCAATCTTAAAATTGCTTATGTTTCAAAACTGAGCCCCAACACATAAGATACATAAACGTGCGAATCAATAGTCAATCATCGGCAACGACAAATCCCAGTCGAGCTCAATCAGCGCCCACTCGTTACGAAATAATTTGATCATGATTCACAACCGCACTAATCATCGCCGCAATACGCACTATTCATTAATCGAATTGTCCCAATACTACAACTCGACAGTACTATACAGGGTGGAAACAATTAAAGACTTCACAATGAATTATTTTAATGAGAGATGTCAAAAAAACTGTATACTAAAGTAGAAATAACACAGCGTGGGCAAAAAAGTAAATTAGATGGAGTTCCGATCGAACCGCCGACTCGAGCGGTTGTCCGTTTTGCTGCGCGCGCTAAGTTCGATTTTAATACTCGTGATTTAGTGACGTCAGTTATTGTGTTGTTTCGATCCGGCACACCTGCGCTTCACAGGTGCGCTGCACCTGCGTTCTTTTTCTTGGAACTGAGTGAGACCTTTCCTTGTATTTATTTATTGCTTTATCTATTTCTTGGTATATTTATTTATTTACTCTTTTGTTTATCTATTTATTTACGTATTTCTTTAATTCTTCAGTGATTTATTTTTAAATTTATTTTCTTTTTATTGTTTGTTTATTTAAGTAGTCTTATGTTATTTTTCCCCTGTCTCGCTCAGGTACTTATTTGCGTTGTTTTCCTATTTTGTTTAGTTTTAAACAGCTCCCTTTGATCCGGACTCGGGATAGTCCGTTAAATTCATTAAGGCGCGCCCCCCTGCCCCTCTGGCAGGGAGGTTTCACATGTCTTCCCCCGCCCCACTCCCCTCCTCAGGCCCCGGTATGGCCGCTGAACAAGAGATCAGTCTCTTAGAGACTGAGCTCATTAGCCTCCGCGGCTTTATAGCCGCTATCTGTCCTCGTCTCGTAGACGATTACGATGCGTACGCTGCAAAGCGTCGCACCGAGCTCCCTCATTCCTCGAAGCCCGCTCCCTCGATCTATGCCAAGATCGAGGCTTCCAACAACTTCCCAACCCCAGCCGATCGCGATAGCGATGACTCCGACTCCGACTCCGGCTCCGACATGGAGCAAGACCCTCCTGCTCAGCAGGATCCCCCTGCCGAGCAAGCCCCTCAGGCTGAGCAAGCCCCTGCTGCGGACGATGGCTTCACCACCGTCACGCACCGCAAACCGCGCAAGAACAAGAAGCGCCCGAACTCACCTTCCGATCCGGAGGACAAATTGCCCTCTAAAAAGATCGCAAACGTCGATGGCGCGAAAGTGCCAAAGGCGACACCAGCGCCCTCTAGACCCGACTCGCCCGTGGCCGCGGGTTCCGCAGTCTCGGGCAAGAAGCCCCGCCCACCGCCCCCCGTTACGATCCAAGACAAAGCGTCTTGGGTTGAGATTTCTAGCCTGCTGGAAACGGCAGGTATCCCTTACACCTCCGCCGTGAATACCGCTGTAGGTATTCAGGTGAAGGTAGCCACGTCCACCGCCCATCGCAACCTCACTCGTTTCCTTCGGGACAACCAGTGGGGCTATTTCACGCACTCTCTCGAAGAGGAGCGTAAACTACGGGTTGTGATCCGTAGAGTCCCCTCAGAACTCCCGACTGACGACATTTCAGACGACCTCAAGGAACAGAAGATTCCTGTTCGCGAGGTTCATCGTATGCGCTCTCCGCGCACCAGGGCTCCATATGATATGGTTCTCGTTGTCCTCGATCGCACCCCTCAGGGGAAAGCGATTTTTAATCTTACATCCCTTTGCGGCCTCTCCGGCGTCATAGTCGAGCCGCCGCGCAAAACGTCTGTGCCCTCGCAGTGTCACAACTGCCAGGTGTACGGACACTCCGCACGAAACTGTCGCCTGAAACCCAGGTGCGTTAAGTGCCTCGGCGACCACTCCACTAGGGAGTGTTCTCGCACGAAAGACGCCTCCGACCCTCCGAGCTGTGTTCTGTGCCGCGGCGTGGGCCATACCGCGAATTATCGCGGATGTCCCCGCGCCCCGCGCACAAAGCGCCCTCGATACCCCAGGCAGGCGTCGCCGTCTAAGACGGCCGCTGCCCCCGCCCGTCCTCGACCTCCGCCTCTCATGTCTCGAGAGGCCTTCCCGAACCTGCCGGGCACGTCTCGTGCACCGGCAGCGTCCGTACCCACGACTAGTGCGCCCCCCCGCCCCTACCGGGCCCCTCAGGCCCCGTGGGCTCCTAAACCCGCGTCCCAGCACACTCCCAAACCTCCGGCGGCTAATCCTTCACAGGATGACCCCGCATACTCCTTTTCCCTATCGAGTATTGACTACGCAGGTCAACTACTCATTTTCCACGAGATCTCGGAGATCTCGGCGTACGAAGAGTGCTCTCGTAATCCGCTACTAGGTGCCGTCACGGCAATCCATAGATTTCCAGCCATCGCGGCTACACTACAAAGGCTCGCGCGCGCAGCTGTTAAAAAAATAAATAACTCAAATAAGATAGAGTAAATCGCGTATTTACGTCTATCTTCCCCTAAAAATAACCGTCAAACAATAATAATAATTTTTGTTATGTCTATTTTTAGACTTCGGTGCCGTCACCGTTAGTAAATTTAAATTCAATCTTATAAAATGCGTGTTGCGCCCACGCTTTTGTAATCGATCCCTATTAGCTCCCGCACACTTCGCGGTTCTCAATAATATCTCGAGCCTAGGTCGTCCCCGCGCGGAGCCCTCTTGATATTATTTACGCGATACAGTGACTCACCTACATCACTTGAACAGACATATGAGATCATCTCTCTCACACACGTGCACATATATACACATGGTGGGAGGGTTTTGTTTTTTTTTCCCTCATCGAACTGAATCGAATAGTTTAAGTTCGTTTCAATCCGATATACACGTATTCATTTGTGAATCATGCAATTTCGATTGTATGGTTCACAAATGTATATATGTATGAATAGCTTAGAATAGTTAGCTAGGACAGACGTGTCTTTTTCCTGGAAACAGCCCAAGCCGAGGTGTGCGTGCACCCTTGTGTATGTTACCCCAAAACCAAAATCGGCTGAGTGCCCTAAGCGCTCGGCCTTAGTAGTCCGGTGAAGCTGTAAAGACCTTGCCAGGTCAATAGCATAGTCAGTTCGAAAAAAAAAAAAAAAATTAGATGTGGCCGAAATATTTTTTATGACTTCCATATATTTTTACGGTACGTTATAAAGACGTATGAATATACAGGATACTAAAATAATTTTAGATACCGGATATCTCTATTTAGGCAACGTCACATCTCGACAGCACTAAAATTGTTATGATCACTAACATTGAATTAATTTATAATAATATTATTTATTGCATCACTTATATTATAACTACATACGACTACATTTATAATGTATCACAATAGTCCTACTTTTTATAAACTTACTAATGTATTGTCATGTTGACGATCCTAAAATAAATAATAGATATCTCATGCCTCTGGGCTCATTTTTTATACGGCAGTTTTTTTCAACTCTCATTGTTACTGTCTTTTATGTTTTATAATTTACTGTTACTGTACTATTATTGTTTTATCCTACAAAATTATAATAGGTTCAGAATGTATTACAATTTATATATTTATTTATTTACATAATGTCATACTATCATTAATATCTGTACGGTTACGTACATACACCGTACAATATCCTTCTAGTCTATTATTTTCGGAATGACTTTCAGCATAAAATGTTACTAAAACCGCGAAAAAGAAAATATATGATGTTTATTTGGAATATTAAATATATATTTCGAGTATATAAAATTTCGTTAACAAACAATTGGTCGGCATACAGTATTTCAGTTACTTTAATTCGCACGTTCTAACAATACAATAAAAAATAATAATATCAAATAATAGAAGACGTTCAGAAGATTTGTAAAATAATGACACGTACACACAAAACTAGAAATTTATTAATATACACATATCAATTATAATGTCACTTAAACTATGATTGTGATCAAATACTAACTTGCAGGACGATAAAAGGGACATGATTGATATAAAACTGTCCCTAGCCTCTGGGTTATTGTCCCCTATACTGAATTCCCTTAATAAATTCAGACAAATTTCATGAAAATGTCCCGGGTCGTCGACCCTCGTCCCCTCAAATCGAGGTTCTAGCTACCGGCTACCTACGCATTCGTTTTACCTAAAAAAAGGATATATATCATTTTGATTTGTATGATTTTTTATAAGATTTCTCCTTTCCTTGGTTTCCTATTGAATATTCTAGTAAGATTAGTGCTGTTTCTTTTTATATGCTGATTCATTGAGTTACCTGACAATGACAAATTTCAGGCTTGCTAAGACCAGTAACAGTTTCTTTAGATAATAGTGTTAGCTTTTATAACAAAGTCCCAAGTACATTACCGATTTGCCGGAAAGTGAGTTCAAGCACCAAGTCAAGTGGGTTTTATAGGGTGGATCAATATGTGAACGATGGTGACATCTAGAAATGACGACCCTCTCTGTGCATACATTAAAAACGAATGTAATTATCTATGTTTATAAAAATATGCATGATGAAAAGATAAACCAGATCGGGTTTCTTGCCGGTTCTTTTTGAAGAGTGGGTTGTTTACCGAACCAGTGGTAGTTGTGACGTTCATAAGCGCCTTCTCAGGACTTAAATTGAATAAAGTATTTTTGATTTTGACTTAGAAACCGTCTACTAGCTTTCCACTAGGTTACGATCCAAAGTTTATGATTTAATGATAGTTATTGCTATACCAGCCTAATAGCTTACCGTGGCGGTGAGTTTCGCAATGAGCTGAAACATCTACTACGATAATATAAAAAAATAATGCCAAGGGTAATTCATTTTTCACATTCTGTACTCTGTATCTAGGGATGGTACAAGTTGTGAATGCTAACTTTTACTAAATTCAATTTGGTTGTGTCTATACGTCTATTTTTATGTAGTAAATCGGAATAAGTCTTTCGAAAATCTGCTTAAAGATAACAAATGTTGATCAGGTATTTTTACTTCAACAACAGCAGTTAAATAATTAAAATTTAAAGTGCCTGAAATGTCCGTCGAAAATCTGTTTTTATTTAATATAAGTGCCTGATAATAAATAATGAATTACGTGAAAAATAACCTTCTAACAATGTTTTTCCGGAGCAAACGCCTCCTTTCTATCGACGCGGCAACGTTCTGTCGAAAATATGAAATTTTAAATTTGTTTACGACGGAATTGCTTACCATTTCTAAGCTGTTTTTTGTTAGTACTTGTTTGTTAGAAATATTTCTTAGATCGTCATTTTGTACTGAACTTGTTATGTCTGTGGTTCCACACAAGTTTTGAAGTGAAAACTTCTTTAGGTGCGTTGAGTGACATTTGTGGCAGGAGATAAATCTATAATTTGGCGTCATGATACGTCACATTATCGGTTAACAGCAGCATTGAGCATGCGCATTGCGCCGCTTTCGTCAGACTAGCGACACACGTCAGCGGTCATGATAAATCTATCTATATCTTCTATACATATAATAAAAATGAAGTGTCTGTATGTAATATGAAAATAACCCTTTTATACTGATTGAGTACGAAAGTATACACACTACTGATAACAAAAATGCAATTTTTAAAATTTTTGTCTGTCTGTCTGTCTGTTTGTTCCAGGTAATCTCCGAAACCGCTGAACCGATTTTGACGGGAATTTCACTGGCAGATAGCGGACATTATAAAAAGTAATTTAGTCTTTTTTAACTTAGACTAACTGTTAGCCGTGGATTCGTCCGCAGTGCTATCTCCAAAACGGTTGGATCGATTTTCATGGGACTTTCACTGGCTAATAGCTGACCTTATTAAAAGTAATTTAGGTTAGTCTATTTTAGACTTGCTGTTATTCGCGACTTTGTCCATATGAAATTTAGCAAAAATATGTTGTTCACTGTAAACATGTGTGTAAGACGTTCGTTAGACTGGACTCCATGAATAAATATAATTGAAATTCATATATCTGTATCTATGTATGTAATTTGAATTATATTGTCTTTTTGGTCATTTTGGCGGCTATTTTGTTTTATTTACCGCGCTTTCGTATACATAACTCAGTAACCATAGTAACATATAAGCGTAGTCCGGTGAAGCTGTTAAGACCTTGCTTGGTCAATAGCGTAGTCAGTTCGAAAAAAAAAACTATTTGAAATGTCAAATATTAAAAACTGCTTAGAGAGATATAAAGTTTCATACCTTCATTTATATTTATGCAAGATTTCAAGACGTGAGCTCATTCATTGTATAAAATTCAACTTCTTCTTCTTCTTCTGCTTACCCTTATTCTTAAGTACCTTACCCTTAAGTAGGGTCGGTACAACATACTTGTCATGTTATGGTGTATGATTTGGCTTAATTTTTACTATCGGCCGCCTATTTGACATAAACCCTCCTTGGGATTATTTTGTTGTACCACTGTATTTATGATTATTATTATATAGTTACGAAGTCTGATGCTTTAGCTTTGATAAGCTATTTATAGTATCTGCTTGAGCGGCACCACCGTTCCGGTTAAAAACGAAGTTCTTCAAGATAATGTTTAGCTTGCTATATTGGCATTTTTATGTAACAGAAAACTAGCCAACATTAGACTATTCCCGTGGACTGCATTTTCGGTTTTTTTTCAGGATTCATGGTTTTAGAGTTTTCTTAGTAATAATAATATAATTTTAAATACATTAAACCATTATAATAATATAAAATATGATAAATATAATCTATATCATAATAAAACTGTAACAGGGCCAAATCTGTACATTAAATATTTTTTGAAAATTATGATCGGGTAGGCTTTGTTGCCGATATAGAAGCAAAAATAACCCTTTTAAAATTTATATCTGTCTGTCTGTCTGTCCCTGTGAACACGCATCACTCTGAAAGTAACCGATTTTGACAAAACTTGGCACAGTGATAACAAATATTACAAGGTTACATCTAGGATACTTTTTATCTCATAAAACGCAAGGGATTCTCCAGGATAACGGACGAAATTAAAAAAAAATGTAGTTCATGATATTCTTGACGGATTTTAGTAAATTTTCTTTATGCTATATATAGCAGACAAATTAGCTAAAAAATTAAGCTATATTTCCCTATGCTACTTTTAAAAAATACCAAAAAAAAATGATCGCCGTGTTTCGAACCGTCGGCTCCGTCGAGGCATATAAATTACAGTACGTTATAACTAAGCTACGGCTACATGACATTTCTGTGCGTAATTATCAACCACATATGAAACATTTGTGTAGACAAAACTATCACGTATACGTTATTACATTTATTTCATTGTATAAAAAATGTTTGCTAAACAAAGGTGACAAGATTTATTTATTTATATATACTATAATAAAACTGTAACAAAGCCAAATCTGTACATTCAATATTTTTTGAAAATTTTGATCAGGGTAGACTTTCTTATTAATATAGAAGCCAAAAATAATCCTTTTACAATTTTTGTCTGTCTGTCAATTTTGACGAAACTTGACACAGTGATACCTAATATCACAAGGTTATATCTAGGATACTTAGTGTCCCATAAAATGGAGGGAGTTCCCCAAGATAACGAAAGACTAAAAATTGTAGTAAATGTAACTAGACTTTTTTACGACACCTTAGTACAAGAGCCAGCAACGTTGGAAGAACGAGAATTTTAGAAAAGCTGGTTCTTTAATATGAAGATATATTATGCCCTTCCAAACAGGATTCAGGATACCTGTTAGCTGGTTAACGTTGTGTTTTTTAATGCGCATCACACTTTTACAGGTCCAAATTTTGATATATAAATAATTTTAGGAAAAAAAAATCTCGGTAATTTACAATGCTATTAAAAACATGAATTTATCACTGCCA
>MU158703.1:1583668-1595220 GCA_015888305.1 Antheraea pernyi
ACACATTATACATCTTAAGTAATGTAATTACAATGCTTGCGTCATGTTGCAACACAGCAACGAACATAAGCACAATAGGCTCCTAAGAATTGAAGAGTTTTTTTTATAATATTGGTGGCAAACGAACATACGGGTCACCTGATGGTAAGTGATCACGGCCGCCCATGGACAATTGCGATACGAGAGGAAACACAGATGCGTTGCTGGCCCTTAAGAAAGGAGTAGGCTCGTTTCTTTAAAGTTTTTTTACTTTGCCACGGATCCCATAATCAGAACCTAACCAAACTCTCATCAAACTACCCTTGAAGTACATCCTTTTCAATAAAAAATGAATCATCGAGACCGGTTAGTGTAATATTGAGTTATTCGTCTATTTGTTGTGTACATACTTAATGCAAATTTGAAACTTATACGGTTTTGCACTGGATGCCGTTGTCGGAACTGTACCAAATTAAAATGGGACCACACTGGAAGTACCAGCTTTCAAATAAAAAAAGAATAATCAAAATCGGTTCACCCAGTCCAAAGTTATGTGGTAACAAACATAAAAAAAAAAAATACAAACGAATTGATAACCTCCTCCTTTTTTTGAAGTCGGTTAAAAAATAAGAGTCAACTATAAAGTAACTCTCCCATGACTGACTTAACACCGGTAGAATTCGTATCTATTAAAAAAAAAATAATATAAAAAAATTTGAAGTTGTACTTTGTGAGTTTGGATATTCGGGATAATCTCTGGTACGACTGATCCGATTTTGAAAATACTTCCACTGTTAGAAAGATATATTAGCCTACTAACTGTCGTTGTTGTGCGTTGTTGCGAGGATAGTAAATGGGGCGTGGAGGTGAGGGCCACAGGAGTAACCCAGGGGATACCGGCAAGACATTTCTTACCAATATATATAGGATAGTTTGGATTCTCATTTGGACCCGGTAAGTGTCGCTACAATCGGGTTCTGGGTTTTTTTAAGATTTTTCGCGTCTTTAAATTAAATTGGAACTGATAATAACCGATTTGGCACAGACGAAGTTGCGCGGGTTAGCTAGTAGCTTATAAATTAAACAATGATATAAATTTGCCGTATACATGCTTTTTAAATATTTATCTAACGGTTTTTAAGATCAATGTAGACATATAAACCGACTGATAATTTAATAACACAACGACATTTCCCTTAAAAAAATGAATTTACGGTAATAACCAGATATTTAATCATATAAATTTGGGGTTTTAAATAACTATCCCATTGAAATATAGATGTCCAATATAATGTCTAATGGTTCGCTGACTTTATAAAAGAAACCAGTCATAGTGACTTATTTTGATACATCTCTCTTCATGTCCTAAAATGGTTACAAAGTTACATTACATTCACTATTATATTATTATGTTATATTGATTTTTTGTTACACATTCTCGCAAAAACTGCTGGACTGATTTTCATAACACTTTATATAAATATAATAACATAAATACAAATCAGAATAACACATATTATAAAACAAAGTCTTCCGCCGCGTCTGTCTTCTGTATGTCTGTTCGGGATAAACTCAAAAACTACTGAACGGATTTTCATGCGGGTTTCACCAGTAGATAACGTGATTCATGAGAAAGGTTTAGGTAAATAATTTGTCATGGTTTTATTTATTATCAGGGCGGACTAATGACCGCCTGGCCCGCTTGTAGATTATAATTTATACAGATATTAGCTCTTATATTTGCAAAGAAATATCGGTAAGTGTCAAATACGTTGGAAGCATAAGTTGTATGTAGCTATACAAAGGTAAGGCATATCATAATATATAAATATACAAATGCAGACGGAGTCGTGGTCGGCCGCTAGTAGTGAATGAATATAAGACGCGTTAATTGTGAGTAATTATTATTTCCAAATGATCGTATATTTTGTGTGCTGTTTAAAGTCACATGTCGTGACTGGAACCGATTAGCAACAATAACAATTTGTTAGGAACATTCCGCCCCGTTCCGCCCCTTTCCGCTAGTTTTAATTTGCGGTTCGGTTTTCATTTTACCGCCGACATTTAACTAACTTTAAACTGCTCGTAATCAACTTGATATATCTCTGCTTTGATCATTTAAAGTTTGAACGACGACTTTTAGCTGTTTCAAGAATAAAGGAAATAATATATTTTTGCAGTAATTAAGTACTTTAAACCAATTTTCATTAATGAACTTCCAGTGTTACTAGTTAAAGATTCGGTAGAGATTCCAAAAGTCTTAAGCATGAAATCACTACTTCACTATCTTATAATTTTTTTTTTATTACAGTACTACCTTTTCAACGCAGCGTCGCTCGCGTTAATGTCGATTGATTTATATCCGCCTTTGTACCACTTATAACGTATATACAAACTCTTCATGACAATCGATTGAATGGTTAAAGCGTGTAAGCGTAAAAAATAAACTCACATTTGCATTAGTTACTAGTTGACGCCTGCGGCTTGGTCTGCGTTGAGCTATTGTTTAATAATATATTATATGTATAGACGAAAAAACGTAAGTACCACACCGCTTGTCCAACTTTTCTACGGCAAGAAAACGCACATCGCTGAATGCGTGTAATTTTTATTGATATGGACCAAGAGTATAGTAAATAAAATAAATGGATCAAAATTTAACCAGTAGTTTTAGAGTGATACCCACACAATTGTCGACTTGCATTTATATTAGACTAACTGACCCCTCCAACTTCGTCTACACCAAATCGGTTATTAGCGGTTTCAATTGTATTTTTAAACGCAAAAAATCTTAAAAACCTAAAAACCCGATTGCAGTGATATCTACCGCTTCCATGTGTGAATTCAAACTATCCGGTGACTCACGCAAACATATACCTAGTTGGTATGGGAAAATTTTGTTAAAATAAGCCTAGAACCCGTTTGGAGCATCACCTACCGAGTCCAATTTAGATAAAATTAACCTAAATATATTGACGATAAATGTCTTCCCATTATCCCTTGGGTTGTTCCTGTGCCGCCCAACTTCGCACCTGCTCACTATTCGCGTAGAGCCTACTTCAAGACTTAAGAATATTCAGAAAACGAATTTTATCAAATATCGAAATAACACACGTACTGACAAAACTCTAATTGAGATTCATATTCTACAATACAATATGTTTTAGGAAAAAATCTTGTCACCTTTGTTTAGCAAACATTTTTTATACAATAAAATAAATGTAAACATATAAGTAAAATATATAAGTATCAGTTTCGTTTGAAAATCAAAGGAACAAAATGACAAATATACAAACACATATATCGATAGGATTTAGCCTAATTATTACATTTTGTGCTTCTAATTCTCTAACTGATTGATAATTACGAGTAGACAGATCACTTAGCCGTAGCTCAGTTATAACGTACTGTACTTTTTATACAGACTGATGGAGGCATCGGTTCGGAAGCCATCGCTATTATTTTTTGGTATTTAAAAAAAAAGTGGAATAGGGATATGAAATATAGCTAAATTTTTTTGCTAATCCGTCTACTATATATAGCACAAAGAAAATTTACCAAAATCCGCCAAGAATTTTATTAACTAAATATTTTTTACTTTCGTCCGTTATCCTGGAGAACTCCTTGCATTTTATGGGACAAAAAGTATTCTAGATGTAACCTTATAATATTAGTTATCACTGTGTCAAGTTTAGTCAAAATTGGTTGAGTACTTTCAGCGTGATACGTGTTCACAGGGACAGACAGACAAAAATTGTAAAAGGATTATTTTTGGCTTCTATATCGATAACCAATTTTAATTTTCAAAAAATATTTAATGTACAGATTTGGCAGTTTTATTATATGAATTAAAAAAAGATAAAGATAAGAACTGGGATAGGACTAAGTAACTGCGTTATAACTTGTTAAGTACAGACGAATCTTAAAACTATAAACGGCAGATTCCGTAACACGACAAACTTAAAGAGAGTTTAATCTTATCATAGCTTATCACTAAGTATATGGTAGAGACTTAGTCGAGTACAGAACCCTACCACTCCGCAACGTTACTGAGTATACACCAGTTAATTATAAACACTATGGCTGGTATTAAACAACGTTTACGATAGTCGCACGCCTGTCAAACACGGTTACCAAGTCCTTTTTCATGTTGAATTACAACAGGTTTATAAATAATTCTGACAGATTTAAGAACTGTCTTCAGCCTCTCTTGAAACGTTAAATATTTACTTAGCAGATTATAGGAGCAAGAGCGTTATATAAATTCGTTGAACATAGTAATGAGAAGGGCTCGATAGAGGAATTATTTCAATGGTTATTTCAGGTTTTATATACGTTTACCAATTTAATGTAGAATTTTGTCCAACTGTATTGGAATTACCACACACTTGTTGTTAATATCCGCCATAATAGCATGGTTTGGAGTGTCTTAATATGACATGTGATCCTCTTTGATGGTGTGACACTGCGTTAATGGACATAGGTTCAAATCCAAACTGTGTGGAACCTTTTGCTGTAGGAAAAGATCGTGATAACACCATAGCAAGGTGGTCGCGCTTTTTCTAAGTCCGCCGCCCGCTAGCTATCATTCAAGTTGAAAATCCGTCGCCAAATACCTTTTGGTGTGTTGCGGCAGCTGGAATTGAGATCCAGTCCTCTCTAGGTTGTGCGTGTTTACCACCTTGGACCACATGGTCATTTAATGAGATGAGATTATAGTCATAACGCTAAAACAAATAATATAAAATAATCATATTTGCGATCATTTGATATGTGTGCGACAGATTGCTGGTTTGCCGGTGCTTACTGTTGTTTTTCAATTGATTATACCTACCATCAAGCATGGAACTGTCAGTTTGTCATGTATTAAAAAAATGTGTCCATTAAAGATCAAAAAAATGTATCACGAAGATGTAGTGTTTTATAATGTGTAGATTGTCCTTCATTACATTGTTATAAAAAGTAAATAAGCTATAGATATACTTTAGCTTACTCCTCAGCAACACGTCGCAATGATACCTAGAGAGACACATGTACTCACCGCCCTTATGATTTCCCTCGTACCGCCATTATTTGAGAAACGACTTAATGAGTCCTTTTGAAGTCTCCCTTTTGTTTGAGTTTTCCGAGCAGACGTCAAAATTAACTGCGCCTCCGGTCGGTAATTACCAATAAGAATTTGCGTTTCCCCGCGCGTTCCCCAATTACTGCTGGATTGGGAGAATTCAGCGAATTTTATTAATTGTAAGCAGCGTTCTTGGGGAAACTTGAATGCCTCGTGCAAGACGTATACCTGTTCATCATGCGAGGTATTGTTTTCATACTCGGCTGTTATGTGTGGCATGCCTTTTAATATTAAAATAATGGTTCCTTATTAACATGACTGGAAGTTATGAGGAAATACTTGAGGCGCCATTCAAGTATCACGTAAACACTAAAGAGTGGTGAAGGGAGGGGGGTTTCCATTTGCTTATTTTTGATGACATGAGGAATGGGGTATCCGAATGTGTAGGTCTAATATGTGAGGCACGCGGTCTTATCAACTTATCGCCCTAGTAGTGAACCATTGTAAGTTAATATCGATAGAGACTATAAATTCCTTATTTCTAGCCTAGGTAACTTCAGCCCATGAATGTAAACCAAAAGAGATTAAAAAATACTTATATAAAAGTTTCCTTAAGCACGGGAAGGGGGTAGGAGCATTGATTACTTTTGCTGACGAGAGGGAGGTGGCGGTCAGAAATTACGAAAATTCTGTTTAATTAATACATGAATGGCCCCATAAATCTTATAATGTGTCTCAATTGATTCAAAATTAGTTGAAGACATTTTCAAAATCAATTTATTCAAAGAGAGTGTTTTTTTTTCCTTATAAACCCATCTATACTATATAATCACTGCCGCCTATAGTTATGTATAACCGTCTTAAAAGAAATGCAGTCATGAGGGACAATCATAATAGATTGTTACTTTTAGTGAATCGACTCGTGTGTCACGCATCATGTGTCAGTATATGTTGTCAACCCCACTTTGAATAGCAATACAACATTACGAACACTGGTTCTTTGGAGCAGAAATGGGTATGGCAGTAATTCTTCCCCGATTCAGTCTAGCACAGGCTCTACTACACTTAAAATACTAGCTACCATCCATATTGTCGAGTTAAAAAATCATTAAGAATTAGTAAATGGACTGGATTTAATTGAAGGCTTAAACTGGAGAAAATGAACTCTTCTTTCGAATACAACTATGAATTTATTATCTACCTGAGTTTATATAAACACAATAAAAATAAGTAGAGATTCGTAGTAGTATAAATATATTACACAAGATAACATTATCTCAGATAGAATAAATAACAAACAAGACAAACAGTCGGAAATACGGAATCTCCTAAAATAACCTCCGACGCCGGCACGGCTTCTGCGACTGAACGAAATCCGGGATCACCAACTTTAATTACCTACCCACATTAACCCCTTACCAATTCCAACTCGGATAACTGCAGTCAATTCTTTAAACTTCGATAGCTTACCGTCGAAGACAATCTGCAGCAATTATCTCGAGTTTAGGTACTTTCGCGTCGATTTCGGGGATTCGGATTTAACTGTTTAATGTTTCTTGACGGATTATACTCCGAGGGGATTGTTTCCTAATTGTAGAAGGATTAGTTCGAGCTTAAATTTATAATCACAAAAGCTTAGTGGTTGGAAAGACGTCGGTTTGAACAGAAAGAATAGATGTACTACAGACGTTATAAATACTCGAATTTATTCTAACATATAATTTCTCTCATCTTAGTCCTTATACATTTATGGTTAGAATTTTTAGATGTCAGACATAATAAACCATTAGTTACCGAAATTATGTTACCTATTAAAGTAGTATGTTATTAGAGTTCTATTTAAGTCGTCTCTATCCTCTATCGTGTGTTTTATCTCTAAACGATTATGTTAGAAAACGACTACCATAAGATTCATGATGTTCGGCTAACTTCTTGAAAACTTAACATTTATTACCGCACAAGTAAAACTTATAATTAAGTATGAATAATCCAAATCCCTTTTTGTTAAAAAATCTTCATCAAGACAGCTGTGAACTGCATTTCGTATTTGAATATCGGAATTTTAATCGTAGTCTCCGTAGGTCAACAATCGTCTAACTGAATAAGCTCTTGCTAATCCCAATTGAGACGAAACTTCGTTAGCTCACGGTACAACAATCGAAAACAATTATCTAGGGTTTATCGTTTCTAGAGATAATTACGATAATTTGGATTAAACTGTTCAATATTGTTTCCTAAATAAGATAGTGATGAATTATTTATATATTACAATGGTTTTCGGGAGCGTCTTCGTATGTCGCAAAGCAGTTTCTATTTTTTATTAGTGAATTCTGTATTGTGGCGTTATATGTAATAATTTTTAGTCGTTGAATTCAAGTTGATTAGAAATAATAAAATGGATCATGAATTCCGAAGTCACTAAAGAAGAGTGTTGAGTTGAACGTGTGAATCACCAAAAAACACTAACTTTATAATACGATACATTACACACTTGTAACTGTACTTGGGGGTGTAAGGGGTATCAAATAACATCATAAGACTTGAGACATCCAAGCCAACCTCACTTGCACGTGGTGCACCCTGCTGAATAACGAACGAGGCAATGGCGAAAGCGGGGTGGTAGGGTTTTACAGCCTCACTGGGTCGCAACCACCATTTATATGGCAAAAAAGCCCGTCATAGTGATTGGCTTCTGCAGATCGCGTTTCGGGATCAGCCTGTGCATATCCAGCTTTTCGCAGGCCGGCATGACATTTTGCTGGGCTACAAAAAAAATTGTCAAAGGGTGTAATAATTTTTAGTAATGAAGATTGGATGGAAAACTAAAAGACGAAGAATAATAATGTTGTAAAAAAATGAAATCTAACTAGAGAAATAAGAAGAAAGAGCCACCAGTTTAAGGATTGTTACCATGCTATAAAAAATGGGTTCCGCTGCGAAAGAACTGCTTAAAACTGTTAGGTTTGTGTTGTGTTTAGTACGACACATAATAGACATATAAGGACTTAAAATTATATTTGAGTAGCAGTTAGAATCAGATACTTATCTTTGAATGACTTGGATATAACTGGAGTATTCGAATTTGTTTATAGACACCATGTGTTTCAGAAAAACAAAGATAAAAAGTTGTGAATACTACAACAATTGTTTTTAACGCAATTAAGAAAATAAAGTGTGTATAAATAACAAGGCATAATTATAATAAGTTCGCGTTACACAATTGGTACGTCTTATGTTTGAATATTGTAGTGCTTTGGAAAGTAGAAGTTACTGGGTGCATTTCCAATGGATTGTTAATATAACACGGTCTGTATAAATCTGCCACTAAAACAGTTTAATTAAATACGTGACTCGTACTCAAAGCAGTCGGTTGTGAAAAATGTCTCAGTGTCGTTCGATTCATCCGCGTCACCAAGCCGACGCCGCGAGCCGACGGTGGCGAGAGTGCCCGCGTCTGATAACGGAGTATTGACGCGTTCCGCCGAGGGACTGACTGATTTCCGAGCCGGTACACAACTGACGGGGACATTTTTATTATTATGGATAGACAATATTTGTTGAACGCGCCCCTGGGATGAGATATTGGCTAACTTTACTATGATAAAGTATACGAACCAATATAAGAACGACTTTGGGGATCACCGGGAAAAGAGTGGGAGAGAGTGGACTTTTTATCGTCTTGTTTTTTATCTCATATTATCAGTTAGTTTGCGAAGTCACTTTAAGATCCGCGTTGAACAGCATGTTTGAATCGCTATGATCAATATTTTATAGACATTAATATATTTCTCTTACTTTTGATATAGAAAAACAATCACAATTTCTTACAACTGTAGTTGCAAATTTATATAATACTAGCTGTTACCCGCGGCTCTGCACGCGCTTTTAAAAAATGTATTAAAGAAATGTAAAATTGTGAGTGGGTGTGTACATTACAGAAAAGCTTTTTAAAAAACATTTGTAACTACGACACGCACGTCAACTGTTATATGTAACGTGTACATTAGATATAAGAATGCAAATAATATATCGAATGGGATGGGGTTTATCATCAGCAACATACCTGGAACTTCAACCTACTATATACCAAACTCAGTGCTCACTAACACTATATAAGAAAGTAATGCAAATTATAAGCTATACATTATGGAACAATATATCTTAAATCCTTTATTATATAGATATCATATGTCCGTATTGTCGATATACTTAACTTATTCTTATACGTTGCTATAATCACAGAGTTATGTAGAAGCAAACGCGGTAAATAAAACAATATAGCCGCCAAATTGACCAAAAAGATGATATAATTCATATTACATACAGATATATGACTTTCAATTATGTATATTTATTCTTAGAGTCCAGTAAGGTACACGTCTCACGCGGTTGTAACATATTTTTGATCAATTTCACACGGACAAATCGGACTTGTAGTTATCGAGATTAGCGCGTTCAACCAAAAAACAACCCCTTCAGCTTTATAATATTAGTATAGATTTACTATATACTATACGAAGTCCCGTAGTATAAATACTTAACTATACATTTACTTATTTTTGTATACTACTACACCCACCAGACGTAGGTAGGTGGGAGTGGTAGAGCCACGCTGAAGCTATTACTGGTTTCAGCATGAATGGGTCGGCTCGCCCGAGGTACTACCAACCGACCCACAGAAAACCGATGTGAAGTAACAGTACTTGCATTGTTGCGTTTTGATCGGTCAGTGAGAGCGCCGGAGGCCCATCTCCTCTTCCTCCCTCCCCTTTCCCCCACTCCTCCCTCCCTCCAAACACAGGCTGGCAGCGCACTTGCAACTTCCCTGGCGTTGCTAGTGTCTATGGACGGCGGTGATCACTTACCATCAGGTGACATGTCTGTTCGTTTGCCTCCTATAATATAAAAAAAGACGACATATACATACTTACACATACACACAAATATAAACCTACCTTACGTTTAACGCGTAACTCGTAACGAAATCAGTTCGGTAAAGCTGTCAAGGCCGCAAGGCTAATAGCATAGTCAGTTCGAGAAAAAAAAAATTGTAACGAAATTTTTTCCATACCGTGCCATAGGAAGTTTCACTACAAAAAGTAGTTATTTCACAAAACATTTTACATTTTTTTTAGATAAATAACTATTCTAAAATTCTTATTAAAGTCTACTTTATTTATTTTTTAGGGTAACATGATAAAATGACTGATGTGTACCTAATAAGAAGTATGGCGCAATCGAAAAAGAAGGTTGAGTACTGCGAAATTTACAATCCATCGGTTATTGTCGCTGTCATGTTAACTCGCAAGCCTCTTGGCACCTGGACATACATTAGCTGATTCCGAAACGTGATGCACTAAAAGAGAGACTGATGTGCTTATTACCATCAGTATTGTGGTCGCAATTCATTCGGGAAGAAATCCCTATCAACATACTTAATTGCTAATATATATACTAGGTTATCTGTTATTTATCAAAAAAAAATTTTGACCTTATTAAAATATACAAATTAAATTTTTGACGCCCATGGCAAAATTTCTCCATAGCACGGGATCATAGTAAATGGAAAATTAATAATATCCAGTAAGTTGTTAAAAAAAACAAGCAAGATAAAAATTAATTTCTAAAAAGTGAAAAAACCCATGTTAAATGAATGGGAAAAGTATCGCCATTTAGGCACGGTCAATTGGATTTTTTTCTTAAATGTTTTAGGCTATAAACTAGCAATTTAAACAGTCCCCAAGTCAAAAAAGTCAACTCGGTAAATAACGGACTCCATAGTATATACATCAGTTGATTCCTAAGCGTAAGAGTATGTCAAAATGAAAATCAATAATACTGTCTTCAATTTAGACCATGAGAAAGCGCTTATGAACGTCAAAGATACCACCGGTTCGGACAAACAATTCAATAATCGAGAAGAGTACGATGGGTGTTACAAATGGGTGTAATTTCGTATCTTTATATTTCATTTTTTTTTAAATAATAGATTATGTGACGCTTGTCCTCTGTCACACCTGATGGAAAGTGAGGACGACGTCTAGGATGTAACGCGTTCACCCAGTAAATGCACATTCACACTTCTTTTGAAGATCACTTCATCATACACTTCAGGAAAAACAGACGCAGGCAGCGTATTCCACTCCTTCGCGGTTCTCATAATAAATGACGATGCAAAGCACTTCGTCCGGATGAATGGTATGTCAACCGCGAATTAGTGGAGACCCGTACGGCGTCTGGTAGTCCTAAGATGAAACGGAGACGGTGTAATTAGTTGGTGCAGACCTTGTGCACATTCTACAAAGTGTAGCCGATAGAATACTACAAGGCAAGAGACCCTACGCCGATGTTCCAGTGTTTGCAGTTTGGGTGCTAACAGTAATTCGTTGCCGACAAGTCTTCGAGCTCTGTGATCGACGGAGTCCAGCAAGGCCAACTGGTATTTAGCAGACCCGTCCCAAAGGTGGCAGCAATACTCCATACACGGCCTTATCTGTGACTTATAAAG
>MU158703.1:1598583-1668383 GCA_015888305.1 Antheraea pernyi
TATTATTCATAATGATCAAACTAATGATTCAATTCTATATAATGATATTCTTATTTGTCTTATTAAAATCTATATAATAATAATAACTCTTATTTATGTATCTTTAATATGGTGGTGCTAGTGCCAATGTGTTTCTCTAATATGGTGGCGCTAGTGTCAATGTGTATCTAATATGTTGGCGCTAGTGTCAATGTATATTTATAATATGGTGCTGCTAATATCAATGTTCCGGTCGTGTTGTAGTCTCGTCTCTTGAATGTGATGCAGCGGCACCGGCGGTGGGTGATAACACTGGGTAAACCAAAAACACTTCAATTGTATTTATATGGTCCAGTGGTCAAAATATGTCCATAATAAGGGATAGAAAATTGATTTCATGTTAATGACTACGTCTGGTACCGCTACGACACACCCGAGAGGCGAGACTACAACGCCACTGGAACATTAATAGCGCCACCATATTAGAGACATATCGGGGGAGCCACTATTGACCTGCGAAACCGCACTATTGACTATATCGAGTGTGTTACTAATTACCTCAAATGCTATTGGTTGCAGTTACCGGCTGTTCATTATTCAACCTGGTGTGAGATGTCATTGGTTGGAGTTCGGCATATAAAGGGCAAGATGTTATTGGTCTGCACGCAGTAGTCCGGTGAAGCTGTAAAGACCTTGCCAGGTCAATAGCATAGTCAGTTCGAAAAAAAAAAAAAAAAAAAAAAGTCTGCACGCATTTCTATGTGGAAGTTGTTGTAAGGCGAAGTTCTGCCCGGATAAATTGTCACAGTTTACCTACAGAGTGTTAACTGGCATCCCTGACCGACCGACTATATACGTATTATGTAACGCTCAATATAGATATTATTATCTATACTGAGTATTGCACAGATATTTTAAATTGTAAGGAACGTGGAGTATGATGAATAGAGACTTAAGTAAAGTCTTCGTCTCGTCGATGGTATGGAAAAAAAATGTTTATACATATTCTAAAATTTATAACATAAGCTCGTCAATAGTTATGATAAACATATAGAGAAAAGCAAAGTACTGAAGTGCTTTATATTCGCATATATAGAATATACTATATTTATTTGTTTATTTATCAACTGTATATTTTAAATTGATAGATGAATAGTGTAGGGCATCGCGTCGATCGATGTGGCTTCATATCATATGCTAAGCCTGAGCTTTCTGTGAAGAAAATTGTGATGGTGAACTCTACTGCAGTAGATTCGAATGTTACATTCGCATTTTACCGCCTGCACGTTAAAAAGCTGTCACAAACCACCTATATGTGTGTGTTGGTAATTCTATTTTAGTTCCCTTTCATATTATGTGAGACTTTAAATAAACGCCTAGAAGCGACTACAATGAACATAAAAACAATTCGCATACACAGAAATTTGCAAGTCGAGTAAAATTTCTTGTTTAAAATAAATTAAGAAAAAAACGTATTTCAATATAATAAAAAAACCATATTAGACCATTAGCTGAAGTATCATTCAAGGAGTTTGTATGTCAATGTTTAATTTATTTCATGCGTTTAAAAAAGACCTTAGGTACGAGTATCCGCTGGGTATCATGCTGCAGTTATAAAAGTATGACGTCTATCATAGATGATGTCCTCCTTGTCATTTAATAAAACAACCACTCAAGAACAATCAAGAATGTACTTAAACATACCTATTATCTTTAGAGAGGTCATCGGTTCGACGGTCCGCATGAGAATGATCCCCACTCTTATTTTACTATACTTTTTATAAGTTTGCTACGTATTAGAGGGTTGCGTGTAGTATTTGTCAGTACAAATTATTTTTAACGGTCGAAAGGGCATTTACGCCGACATATATATTTTTTACTTTGCCATAATAATTCACATGTGATGCCACCTGAGTATGCAGTCTAATAATATTTATGTAACTTATAAAATCAATAACCATGAATATATAGCCTTTTCGCTGATACAAATGACTTTGCGTGCGACGAATAATGTTTCCCATTCTACATGGGTGACGAAGATGCCACATTGCCTTGACAAACCGAATCATATTATACAATGTTTATATTCCTTTATATTCGCATACTTAACAGGTATACGTAAATTTTATGTTTGAAATATATTTTAATATTCTTGTGGTGTCCTACGGTCAAATACAATCTAAAACAGAGGCATAAAGTACTTGGATAAGCTCTTTAACTTTTATTATCTAGATTTTTTGAAGTAAACTTCTTTAGGCATATTGTGCGTATTTTTGGCAGGAGATAAATTTATAATTATTGCTCGGCGTGCCAATAGATGTGAAAACCAGATCAATGTTAATGTTTTCAATTTACAAATTATGAAATTTAAATAATTCAGACTATAGTTGATTTAAGAATTCAAAAAAGAACAGAGTTATTCTACTGTTTTGAGTTTTCACTTCTATCGGCAGTCATTGATTTTTATTTTATTTTATTTAAACTTATAATTAATCTCACTACTATTAGTGATATACATATATACATTGTATGGTATGCCCACTGAATTAGGAACCGTTCAGAAAACTGAAAATTGCTATAATAGTCAAATAAATCAAGTAAATGTTTCTCTCTTTCTTTTTGAAAAAAGTGAAATATTTTGCCAAAAACTAGAACCTTTCGAAGTGATTCAACATTTACATAAGAATAAAAGAGTTTTGGCAGGTATAATGTGCGTCAGCTATATACATATATGCATTATTTTGTGATAATTGCAAGTCAGAAGAACGAGTATAGTGACCTATTTAAACATAAATTTATGTTCAGCAGTAGCCTAACGTTAGTATAATCATTAGCACCAGGTGATAAACATACTCCTTCGCAATAAAAGCAAGAACGATATGTTTGTTATTGTTGAAGGTTACTTCAAAATTATGTCTCCTCTTAATTCGTCTGAGTGGAAACGTAAACTGACTACAAAGTAAAAACTGAAATACTTCTGAGACGTTCAAGTGAGCAGTCCATTTAGCCAGACGTACACGTTTATTTCTTCAAGCCAAAAAGTATTGTCACATCAGAATTGTAGGTTTATTTTAGTGAAATGAGATTTGCGTGTAGCTATTTGAGATAACCGTCTGAAAGCTTTGACGGATGATGTCTACTTAGTGTGGCGTCAGTTTTATTGTAACTTAGAATTCTGGAATTTAACTTCTAAGTTAGAATAGAAAACACTAGCAAGATTCGATGTTACCTTTGTAGGTAATTTTTGAGCAAAGATGTCTATAGAAATGAATTCACCGTGAAATATGTGTAATATTGTAGACAAAAAACATTATACTTCAAAAATGTGAAAGTAAATCTTTTTCTATTAAAATCTTTTGGTAAAGGAAATTATTATCAAAGACGTTAGCACGGTGGTTTGGCATTTTCTTGAGAAAATCTGATTAGCCGCCAATATTATGTTCAAAGCATGCCATAAGGTACTTAGCGGTAGTTTGAATTGAGAACAGGACTCAATTTAGATTCAGTGTCTTACAATTTTAAGTTACGTTGGTATTTAATAACAAATGTATTTTTGCTAAAATGCTAGACTATTAATTGGTATTGTTTAATAATTTTTCAGTATTATTGAAATACTAATAGTTTTAAGTTACGTTTCAATTTATCGTATATCCGTCTGTATGAATTTTGATGTGCCTTTTTAAAGTTTTGCACAACGTCGCTCAGAACGATATATTACGACGTAAGAGGATTCCTGTAGCATCACAAAAGATAGCAAGATCGGACTGAAAGAGGTCTTGAAATAGCCGACGACACCAAATGTGCTTACCGCTTTGTGGACACCTAATGCCATTTGTTGCAGAATATGTAGCGATTTTAGTAAACATTTTAACACATTCTTTATAGAAAATATACATATTTTCTATGTAAATCTGGTTAAATTTAGAGTGCGCGTTAAAATAACGTATTGATATATCAAAAAGCGAGCTATTTTTATGTTTAAAGGTTTCCCTTTTATCATTTATATGAAGTGATGATGAACTGGTGGTAGTTCCTCAAACGTTGTATTTTTACAAGAGTGTCTATCATTTAAGTAAAACATTTTGATGGAGCCATAGCTTGATGGCGAAGCATCTTCTAATATCCGTATGGTTAGTTACTACCTTCAAGTATTTCGAACTTGTTTCGAAATTCCTATTAGAGTGTTCCATCAGCAACACTAGAGAATGAACTCGTTGTAGTTTTAGCGTGCTATCCTCTTACGCCATATCATCACTTATAATCAGATGGGATTATGGTAAAACATTGTACATATACTTGGGCCTTAACTTCCACTGTTAGTTTCTTGTATTAATTTTAATATACTTTTTTTTACCAGCGATGTAGAAGTTTTGTAATGGGAGTGGTGGTTACTGTTCACGTGATAAGCGAAGCGTACTGCCACATGTATAAAGTCCCAAAACATATTACCGATTTGGCGGACTGTAAATTTAAGCACCATGTCAAGCGGGTTTTAGTGTCGAAAGGCTACTATAGAGTGGATCAATACGTGAACGATGGTGACGTCTGGAATTGACTCCTCTCTGTGCATCCACTAAAAACGGTATTGTAACGTATAATGTATTTGAAATATATATATATGTTAAAAAGATGTACCCAATCGAGTTTCTTGCCGGTTCTTCTCGGTGACTGGGTTGTTTTCCGAACCGGTGGTAGTTTTGACGTTCATAAGCGCCTTATTAGGGCCTAAACTGAATAAAGTATTTTTGATTTGATTTGACATGAAGTGTTCCAATTCCTTCTTCAGGAATTACAATATATGATCTGATAGACATTAAATAGGAATGTGGCTCATTATCAAGCTGGTTATAAATAACCATAGCCTGCAGTCATCGTTTAACAAAAAAAATATCTCTGGAACATTCTTATAGTTTTGAAAAACATTACAATAATTAGAAACTAGATATCAAATGTGTGGTATACAATAAATATTACTGTATGCTTAACATATTTACTTCACTGAAAATTGGAGCTCAGTCATAGGCATTTGAGTGACGTCATTTGTATCGAGTTGATTTCAAGTGAAGAACGGACACACTGCTATGTAAAATAGCAAATACTTACGAGTTCTATATATTAAGGCTTAAATATACTCAAATAAAAAAAATATACTCTTGAAAAAAGGGCGCACTTACGTGTGGAACTTTCGGTATTAGAGATGAGAGACGACGGTATCAGAGAGTATCTGTAATCGAGCAGGTACTACGGTATTTGTATTCGATTGAATTGTTACCGTCATGAACATTAAAATAACCTCATCAGAGTGACTCTATTTATTTTGTCATGTTTTAGAATCAGCCAGAGTCTATACAGCAGCAAAAAGGTTTGCTAGCCGGCATGATATTGATGGTTGCCGATGGCATTGTAAGGTAAAATAAAAAAAATCGCTATGCTTTGTATACCTTATACAAAATATAGAAATAAGTCAAATGATGTTCTGTTCTCATGAGTTTTAAATAAAGGGTAAGATATAGAAAGAAAGAAATATATTTATTGTCATAGTAAAAGTGTACAAAAAAACCTTAACCATAAAAAAGTAAAACTATGACAAAGACACCTAGCGTCAGCGTATTGCCGCCTTTGAAAACAGCGCTGGTTTTCAGCTAGGCCTCAAAATATCCCGGCTGAACTACAAGTAAACATTACTTATTATTTAGATATAGTTTATTGTTGTATCTGTCTACAAGTTGTATTGGTTTTGTACCTGTATGTTGTCGCTGTCAGCAGTCTAGGCACGTAAATGAAACGCCTGTAGTCGCGTCCCGCGCGCCCCGCCGCGCCCCGCCGCTTCGGTTTATGACACGTCAACGCTAACAGACTAACTTTTATCAATATATGCTTCGCTTTACAAGTTCGTTTATGTAATTTAGGGCACAAACAAATCATATTTACTCCGCAAAACCAATATTTATGAACGAATTCTTCATTTTTATATACCCAACCATGTTATCGTTAGCAATTTTTACTGTAATCCGAATGGTAAATATACGTTCAGTTGAAATGATTTTAAGTGGCAGTCGTTAGTATATGATGTTATTTATGATTTGTTACCATGCCTATTCAGAAAGGTAGGACAATGTATTGCAAGCACTTCTGTCAGGCGCTGTGAACGAGAAAAGGAACGTTTCTTAATCACAACGTCAACCTACGACGTATTAACAAATACAGACATCTAGAAATCTCTAGAAATCTATGAAAACTATGTGATATTTATACAATAAACTGATAGTATGAAAACATTTCTAAAGCGTTAAGATTTCATTATGATATATTTCATCGTTAGTTAGTGTTTCTATCTATCTCGCAGTTATATAACTGTCTTTTAACCCCACTGACTCTAACCGAGAATCAGTCTAAAATTCGTGGTTTAAAAATAAAACACTTGCCGTGTGAAAAAGTTGAATACGCATTGAACTCTCATTTAAAAAATGTCTGATCACAAAAGTGTGTTTTACCCTTGTTTACACATGGACATTATTTAAATTTAAATATTTTCTAACACTTGTCTAAGTTGACAGTTCTTATTCTATTGTTGTAATTAACTGTATCTCTATTTACCGGCAAAAGAAGTTTCACAATAAATTATGGATTTCGTGGGAATGATTAATTTGGAAGAATAATATATAAATCGTATAAATTGCTTATTTTATACATACTTTTCTTTTACCTAAAATATCACAATAATGATAACCAATTTAGCGTAATAATAAGTAAATTTTCTTAACGAAGATATGAATAAAAATATTTTTCATAAATTGAATTTGTTTGCAAAATATCTGTATGTAATGGAACGTTTTTGAATGATGAGATCGAATAGAAACGAATGTTATTCAGAGTTGCTTGCATCAAAAATTTAAATTAGATGTTTAGCTGGAGACCGCTTGGACGAGCTTTTGTAATAAAGTATTTTAAACATGACATCAACTACTAGATTTTAAGCTTTAGGTACTGCTTAGTAAAACTCGTGTTATACCTGTGTTCATTTTTGTTTTGACGTTGACGTTTAACTTTCCTTTCATACAAAATATAATCAATCCTACAATCATAACCACTCTTATTTACGCATATAAAAAAGCACAAATCCCCTGATTTCATTTTATCGCTTTAATTTATCCTCTAGGGCCGTAAAAACTATCTGAACGTGGTGGAAAATCCCCTAATGTGGCAACAGGACCGCTAACCGATATTTTTACTAATAAAATTCAAATTAGATTTCACACATTACTAAAAGGTTTTCAACCAATCCTAACCATTCAGAACCCAGGTTTTAAGTGCCAAACAAAAACTATATGATAATACACATAATACAATATTTATGCTTAAAACCTAAAGCAAATTTTCACTTAGTGTGCCGGCGTTGAATATTCTAGCAGTAAAAATAGTAAGTACAAAATACTCCTCTCGACCACTTTAGAATAAGCCCCAAACACAAAATAGGTCAGGCGATTTCGCTAAAAGCAAAATAGTATATATGCAAAACAGCCCCAAAATCCTAGGCTTTTGGTTGAATTATTTGTAGCCTAGTTACCACAGCGTTTAGATTAATTTCGGTTCGTGAATTCGATGTGAATTAGTTATTCACTACTGGTTATGTGTATATAAATGGCATAACTTGGCACAACATGTCGTTCTATGTCTTAAATTTACCATACACGTGTTTAAGAAATGAGCTTTGTAGCACTACAGTACTACGTGGTGTGGGTTTGAACGCAACAAAGTAAAAAAGGATCGTTGTGATGGACTTATCGACATTTGTATGGGAGTAGCGATCAAGTCTGTTATAGAGACTCTACCACACTATTTGATTACTGGATATGCATTAAAAAATACGACACTATTAGCAAATCTTAGCACATTGCAAAATAATCAGACCATATTTAGGCTGGCTGTCTTCCTAGCAAGCATTTACTCTCTTATACTATATCAAGTTGAACCAGTTGGCGTCAATCCTATTAATTTTACTTCGATATCGTGTTAATTCTCCAGTATCTTAACGTTTCCTGTGACTTTGGGTCTCTTTTTTTGCTATACGATCCTTGAAAGGTCTAACTCAAGAGAGTCTAACATATCATATTTAGCGTTTGTTCTAAGAGTAAGAGGTGTTGATTAAAATTTTGGTCTTCTGATGTTTTCATATCTGTAACTTGAAGAAATTTTAGAGCTTGGCTTAGATGTTCTATTCCATCAAGTGCTTCTGGAGATCACGCTTCGTGGGATTGAAGAACAAATGACACATAATACCTATTGCTTATTGTTACCTAGATGTTGCAATTATCTGAACCGGTGTTATATATTTTTTTTTATGGTTTTGGTCATGATGATCTTAGCAAAAACGTACTATTAATCTAACGATTACACGTAACTTTATGAAGCATATTAAAATAGCCATTTTCTAATAATATAAGCATTGTATATATAAATAAATTGTGAACATTTTGTGACTAAATATATCACAACAAAATTACTAGAGTGAATTCGGTATGACGTTTTGACAACAATGAGTTCGCGTCTTCACGTAGAATAAAATTAATTATACTAACACGATTTCTATGTACATTTTTATGTAAATTTTGTATTTAATATTTAACAGCATAACGTTAACTATATTTACCGAGAACTTTACAGACGATTTAAAAACGTTAAACTGATACTGTTTGTGTATTAATTGGCGTTGACCTATATAAAGACAGTATTAATATAACAGGTTAGAAGAAAATCGTAAGGAATTCTGAACGTTCGTATAGATTTTCATAAGGAACATCTTCGCAATCTCATAACCTAATGAAAATATATACCAGATAAAACTGGTTTATGCTTGTCCCTGTCTAAGGAAGATATTTGCCCAGCATTGGAACATTTAAGAAACCTTTTAAAGTTGTGGTAAATCTTTGATTGAAGAAGGTTTCCGGAACTCCATCATTTAATATTATAGTGAACGTTACTTTACACCTCCGCCTGGAATTGATTAGCTGCTACTACGTCTCACTGCAACAAAAAACTCGCCCGTTCGCATCGGAACAGTCAACATCGGTCTGAAGATGCTTCGTGAAGAAGCGAAACACGTGTAATCGATTGTGGTTATTACAAGTCAATCTGCAACATATTTAAATTAATTATATATATTTGTTATAATGTATTTTCAGTTACATACTAACAGTGTCAACCGTTTTCATGTTCAACCGTCAACTTTAACCGTTTTATATTTTGTGTTGTTGTCTCTATATAATATTTTGCTGTCTCTATTACTAGATCGCTTCTATTACTAGATTCAGATTAACTTTTTCAGGTTCATCTCGTATAAATAAAACCAAACGTTTTTTGTTGCAGTGAGATGTGGTAGCGGGCAACGAATTTCAGGCGAAACTGCAAAGTAATATCCACTATATTATTTGTAGTGTAAATTACTACTACAACCGAAAAATAATTATAACTATTTCGCATAGAGTATCAGGTACTACCAAGCAACGCCCATCGACATAATTATTTTTTAATCCAGAGGAAAAAAATAAAATTGTCTTCATACAATTTCTCAAAATATAAGGTAGTCAGTGGTTCGCAATAACAACTCACATAATAACTTCAGATGTGATCACTTGAATGTTCTAAGCGGGAGAGGATATAAAGAATACGGCGCGACTTGTTGGTGTCTCCCTCGAGGCGCGTACGCTTACACGACAGCTCGACTTGCCTCGTTCGATTTAAACGCACTAAGCTACTCGAACTCCGGCGGTACAACTCTTTTTCTGCTACGTTTAACCGTGTTAGTTAATTTACAAATGGTCATTACTATGTCTTGGTTTTGTGTAACCCTCCAGATTTACCATCCTAGAACACATTGCCATTTAATATGAGGTGAGACTATAAACTACCTCTAAAAGTTATAAATTATTAAAAAAAATGGATATTTATGCACTTCTAAGCACATAAAACAATTCAAATTGGTATGGTTGAAAGACTTAATAGATAAAACGGTATAATGAATTTAGTGAATAACATTTGTCATTATATTGGCTAGTTCTTTATCCTTGAGTATTATTGCCTACGGGCTGATGTTACTCGCGTCTACATGAAGTGTACCTCTCGTTCCCCTGCACGTGCTCTTCCTGCTTCCTGCTCGTGTTCCACATAAATCGAACCTCGCAGCGACAAATGGAGTATTAAAAGATGTGCCTAGACCGGCCATAAGTTCTGTTACAAATGAAAAAGCATGAAAAAAAAATAAAGTAATGTAATATTATTAAAATTTATACCTACTGGTGAGGCGGATGTCCCGCCATCTAGTTTAAGAATTATAAGTTGTGTCGATACGGTGTCGACTTTGTCTTTTAACATAACTGCACTCTTCGCGATACTGTTGCAAATACCCGACCCGCCTTGCCATCGCGTGCGCATTAATTACGCACAATTACCGCTATATACCTTGTGATTAACCCGCTTTAGTTTTAAGTGTATAAAGGAACTATTTCCGTTCCTTGCACTTGCTCCTTGCACTCCTTAAGTGTTGTGTTACGTGTATGAAAGATCTGGTGGCCACCAACACATTGTGATATTCGTGATTCGTGGACGATCGAGGATTGGCAGCGTTTGTAGTCCGGTGAATCTGTTAAGACCTTGCTTGATCAATAGCGTAGTCAGATCGAAAAAAAAAGAAAGAGGATTGGCAGCAGCATCAAGGAGCGACTACATTACACCTTTCACTACACTACTTTCACATTTTCACAATATAGACAAAGTTAGACTGACACGCATCCCCGTGTTCAGTCATATTAAGTTCTCAGACCGCTCAGTGAGTACGGCTATTTACACGCCTGTCTCACCACCTACATATTTATTAGTTTCAGCAAAAAAAAAAAAAAAATTCTATTTGAAATGGCCACCTTTGGCTTTTATACAGGCCTGTTTGGCCCTGAATCTATGGATTTACGTACTGTTTCCAAGGGAAATTTTGCCACTGCTTGCTCCAAAGATTTTTTATGTGACTTGATGTCACCTTGTCTTTTAGAGCAGGCCATGTCATCTAAAACTAACCATAATTTGAAATGTAAAGGGTTGAGGTCTAGGCTAGGTGAGGGCCAGTCTCCAGCTCTAATAATGTCTCCATTCCATATTGTAATTTGATAATGAACGCGAAAAAATATGTGAAAAGGTGCAAAATCGAAAGAAGTTTTAAAAATTCCAAATTCAAAATAATTAAAAAGTTGAATAAAGAATAGTTTTTATGTAATAGTTATATATATTTTGCCATAATATAAAAATAAATAAATTGCCTATCAAACGTTTCTATAAACGTAGCGTTTTAGTTGCCTTTAGTTAAACGTAGCCTGTGCGTACAGTTTCTGTCAGTAACGCCTACCAACCGAGTTTGTCTCCGAAGCGATTTAGTATAATAGAAATATGAGTTATTAGGTGTGTGCTCGCGGCCCACGCAGAATCCAAACGATATTTTTACTGTTCCAGATTTTATAGTCCGCTTTTAGATAAGGCTGTTTCAATAACTCTGAATATATTTTATGTCCATCTCATGTAAGATAATATCATTGTAAAACATGTCATAGTAGTTAGTATTGTAATGAATTTGTGAAAGATATGTCATCTCGAATTTTAACTTCAATATAAACTTGTGCAGGATAGTACCCGACTGGGTCGTGACAGCTATTTTTTGGAGTCACATCGGACACAAATTGACGTTTTTATGTCGGCCAGTGTACTAACTGCTACTTAAAATCTTGCAGGAAGGTATGATAGTATCGTGACGTATTCGTGAGCAGTCGCCGCTGTTTTAGGATTGTACTAACAAGTGTAGTACCATCCCTTTACGGTTGAAACTGTAATGTATGTAATACAACACGGACTGTAGCAACTACAAAATTGATGAATGATAGATTCGTGTTTAAGCGGGTCTTAATACATAATGCCTATGTAATTTTCTATAAAGCCTGAAACAAGTGATGGTCAATTTGTAATATTCTCTGGTATTTATTTATTTAAGGTCTACAAAAATGAGTTCTATGAACAAAAATAGACACGAACCCGTTTATATGTGAACACAGCATGCATAATATAAGAAAACAAAGTCATAGTATTAATACAAAGAAAAAAAAAATATATTAAACATTTAAATACATTTTGTTTTCTAGTCGAGGCCAAAGAAACAAAAAAATATATCGAATTGAAACGTAAACTATTACAAAAAGAAAGAATGCGAGACAAAGGGCAATGTTGGCCTGCGTTAGTTCTTGCTAATGGTAGATGAAAAGTTTGCCTGTTAAGTAAACGACTGCCTATACGTGGGACACTCGAGGGTATTTTTTGACGAAAATCTGAAGATTCTAGGAAACCGTGTATCATTTTATATATAAACATTACATCAGCCACCTTTCTACGCGTCTGTAACGGTTTCATTTTATGAAGTTCTAAACATTTGGAGTATGAGTTTAAGCTACTGTTATGGTATTTGTTGTCGTAATAGGAAAGGTAATATAAGAAACGTTTTTGTACTCTTTCTATTCTATCTATATGAACCTGATAACAAGGGTTCCCTAGTGGACTACAGTATTCCAGTATACTACGAACCATTGAAATAAAAATGATAATGGTTAACATTGGCTGTTGAAATATTTTTAATTGTCTGAAGATAAAACCTGAGAGATGGTATGACTTATGAATAACATTATTAATATGTGGACGATATGATAACGCGGAATCCATGATAACTCCTAAATCACGGATTGTGGAGACTTCCACTAAAATAGTATTATTAATAATGTAAAATACATTAGTTGGTGTTTTTTTCTTAGTATATTTGAAATGAAAACATTTTAAATTTAGTTCCAATTGGTTAAAAATTTAGTTCAAACACCATTCAAAAATTCTATTTATATCAGATTGTAAAATACGTACATCGTCTGAATTGTTTATTACACGATAAATCTTCAAATCATCTGCATATAATTTAAAATTGGATTGCAGGATATCCGAAATGTCATTAATAAACAAAATAAATAAAACCGGACCAAGATGGGATCTTTGAGGAACTCCAGAAAGAACTGTACAAATATGGGAACTAAATCCGCGAATTAATACAAATTGAGAACGATTCCTGAGGTAGGATTCACACCATCTCAACAATTATCCATGAATGCCTAAAAATTTTAGTTTATTTAACAGGCAGTAGTGATTAACAAGGTCAAACGCCTTACGAAAGTCCATATAGATAACATGAACCTTTTTTTTAGAATCCAAAGCTTCAAAAATGTTAATCAAATTAGTAGTGGTAGATTTACGTGGAAGAAAAACGCGCTGATCGTTAGAATGTCTAAAGTGAGCAAGAAGTTTTTTGTTAACAATTGATTCTAAAATTTTTCCCATAGTTGATAAAATAGATATTGGCCTACATTGCATATCAGAATAAAAAAAATCATGCCGATTTTTTTACTAAATAGCTTTTCTAAATTTTTACGCATATATGTTAAGTTATCAAGAATGTATTCGAAAAGCATAGTTGAGATACTGAATTCTGGAAACTTTGTCTTTAATTATTCACGAGGTCCCGTATTGTAGTTTTCTCAAACTGCCTCTTTTTGTAATACAAATATAGTATCTGTCTCAGCTGGTGTCCTTCCACAGCAAAATACTGTTTCATTCGCAGATTGTTTTAAACAAGTGAGCTCTTCACGCGACAAGACAGGTATAACAATAACTTATTTCATATTTATTTCAATGAAACGTATCAAAAGTTCCTTGTTGTTTATTAAAATAACATTTCGTTGTCGGTTCCCCTTCGGACGAGTTGGAAACTCGACGACTTGTCTGCACTCGTCCGAAAAGTTTGAGAAACTGTGATTCCGCGGCCGATTGTGCCTTAACACGGAGCTGAAGCGCTGCGCCGCGAGAATCTTTATCTTTTAAATAATAAAAAAAACATAATACTCTTTGAATATTTATGTTTCTATGCTAGTTTTCACAAGATTTGTCACCAAACAATTTACGTTGTGGTCTAGCAAACTTATTATAGGCAAATTAAGTAACTATTAAGTAACAATCAGATTTTAATTGAGATTCTGGCCAAAAACTATGGTGCCAACTAATAAAATATTAAGACTGACTGATAGATAATAAACAACTGGAACCGGTGGATCTCAAGGTATACAATTTTGTACACCCGGTCATCATATAATATAGATGAGTAATAGAAAGTGAAATTATGGATAATTGTTGAGTTATTGCAGACAACTGAGTTATTAGACATACAGCTTGTTGTAAAATAAATCATATTATAATTTTATGTTAAACAAGCTGTACCACGTTATTTTATTCGCGTCTAATTTTTCTGCGTTCTGCCTCCAACATTCCGCGCCACGCTGGTTTACATTCTGATGTATATTTTAATACATATCTGTATAGTATAGTATAGGTCGATAGTAATTACGATCAAATAAAAAAATAAGCGCTTTGTGTTAAATAAATGAAAGTCATTTTCGAATTATTTTTCTTATATAAATCTATATCTCTATTAAAAAAGTTTTACCTGTTCAGTTGCTTAGCCGGAGGTCAGGGCGGGGATATATTATCGTTTATCCGTATTACTCTTCCTGCTTATTTCCCTTGTCTATACATGAATATGTAGTATGTCTAAATTAACAGCTAGAACCTCGCAAAACTGTCGTTAAGATGTATGTTTTATTCACACATGTGTAATGACCAAAGATATTAAAATATATAGAACCGGGTGAGAACCGGGTTTACTGAGTCCTCACTTACGTTCTGACTTATGTAGGACATGATGTTAGATAATCTAATACCTTTCAAGATGAATTCTATTAATATTATAAACTAGCGGGCCCAGTGGACGTTGTCCCGCCCTGATAATAAAAAAAAACCTTCACAAATTATATACCTACATCTTCTTCATGAATCACTTTATCTACTGGCGAACACCGTATGAAAATCCGTTCAGTAGTTTTTGAGTTTATTGCGAACAGACAGACAGACAGACGTGGCAGAGAACTTTGTTTTATAATATGTAGTGATGATAAAGTTTGTGAGAATAGATGAATGTTTGTTACCATTCTACGCAAAAACTACTGAACGGATTTTGATAAAACTTCTATAGTCATATGGTCTATACAACAGAATAACACATATACTATAATTTATAATTTTATTTTCATTTGTATTACAGAAATGTAAAATTCTGACACAATGTACAATTAAAAAAAATGTCTTTCACAAACATTTGTAAGTACGCCACATACTGAAACATGTAACGTATAAATTAGATATGTAAATACTAACAGTGTGCTGAATGGGATTTATCATCAGCAACATATTTAAAACGTTCCAAAATTAAAATCAAAAATACTTTATTCAATTTAGGCCCTGAGAAGGCGTTTATGAATGTCATAGCTACCACCAGTTCGAAAAAAGAATCCAGTCATCGAGAAGAACCGTCAACAAACTCGATCTGGTTTTTCATGATACATATTTTTAAAAACATAGATGGCCAGAGATTGGCGCCATTCCGGTCATCACCATCGTTCACATACTGATCCTAGAGCCATTAAAACCTTTTTTTTATACAGGAGAAAATCCTACATGGGATACACCTCGCGCTGCAGGGGGACAGCGCAAGGGTTATGTGGGACTCTTACCCACTAAAAACTCCTGTGACGCCTTTGTGCGTATGTGATCCAGGGCCGAGGGTTGGCGGTGAGCACGTGCTTCTCCAGACCCTGGTCACGGTTTTGGGTTACCGTAGATGGTCGAATGGGGGACCCACGTCTCGAGAGGGAAATTCCTCCCTCCTGCTTCCATTGAAGCGGCAGCCGAGACCGTGCTTCGCATCGCGGGTCTTCATTGTGCGCATGCCCCCGCGTCCGTCACCTGATGGTTACTCAGGGCGTGAGGTGCATTAACGCCTCTCCTCCGTCCGCGGCAGACTCTTCGCCGTCGGATTACCGGGGCACCTGGCTGCCTTTCCCTCAGCCTTTCCGCTTCGTCTTTTTGCTGGAGGACGTTTTCGCAGAAGGCGAGTACTGCATTCCATAACCTCTCGCTGTCGATCATGGACCTAACCAAGACCGGTAGAGAGAGGTCATTGCCCACTACCGCCTCTAACTCGCTGCGCTCCGCAGACCATGCCGGGCACTCCTCCAGTGTGCGCTGGGCCGTGTCAACGTCGCATCCGACGCAGTGGTGACACCGCGAATCAACCGCTTTACCAGTCGTTTGGTGGAGCTACTTGTCAAAACAACCATGCCCGGTAAGCACCTGCACTAATCGGAAGGTGAGGGCTCCATGGGATCTATGCACCCACTGCGCGAGTACAGGACGGATGGCCTCCACCGTGCACAGACCAGCTCTGGGCGAGGACAACCTCTCCTTCCATATATCTAGCATCATTTCATGTAGATAGGCCTAGATACATTAAAACCTGCTTTAACTTAGTATATAATCCCGTCAGTGCTTACTAACACTACACAAGAAGGTAATAAAAATTTCGAGATATACATTATCTGACAATATGTTTTAAAAATGTTATTATACAGATATAATAAAAAAATACAGTCTTCCGAGCTGTATAATCCTAGTATGATTTATCAATAATATTGGGCAATTGGACTTGATTTACGATTTATCTTTTATGTTTCGTCTATATCGGTATAAAGTTATTTAATCTCTTTGGTATTGACGTAAGTTAGCTCTGTTATAACTCATTTGCATACGTGAGTGATGTAATTTGTGCGGCGCGTCGCTTCGTCGACTGGTTAGCTTAAATAATTGAGAGGCGCCGGGAGACAACTTTTTGATAAATTGACGCTAAGAAAACAAATATTAATTTGTTATCGTTCAAATTTAGTTTAAACCAACAGACCGCCCCATATTCGTACGGGTGCTACGTATAATTTAGCGATCTAAGTGTCTCAACGATTTAGATACATTCTTTGCTGATTTGGTTTCCACAGTTTATAAAATTTAGGGAATGCTTCATACTTTTTTTGACGCGTTTAGCGGTATTTTTTTGACAGGAGATATTTTTATTATTTCGCGTCATGACATGCTAGTACTCGTAAGTATAAACGACTGTATTGTGAAAGAGAGACTAATGCTGATAATTTCAATTTACAAATTATTACATTTTAATAATTCACACTATAATTAATTCAAAACAAAACACAGTATAAATTCCATTTCTTTGAGTTTTCATTTCTATCGTCAGTCCTTGTGACTGCCTCGATTTTTTTTACTTGCGTGTGTTTTTTTAAATCACGGAATCTTATAGTTATGCTGGTCTGGTAGTTTGACCTGTGGAATATCAACCAAATATCCGCAGGTTCGTATTAGCGTATATTTACTAATTTAAATTGGTAACACATTCGGCTGACGGTGAAGGGAAACATCGTGAGGAAACCTGTACCTAAAAAATGTTTTTATAGTAACACCATATGTGGGAAAATGTGGAAAAAATATAGGTTTCTCGGACTTTGAAATCGCCAATACGTCGTGGGCTGGCGTGGTGAATATGGCCACCTGTAAGTCGCTTAAGACCATGCAGTCTCTTACAGGTTTTTTTTTTTTTTTTTTTTTTTTTTTGATTCTATGAAAGCTACCCTGATCTAATCTATTGAGTTTTAACTCATCGATGACAGCTTTTCTTTGTACTTTATTGCGGTCACATTCCATCAACAAGTGTTGCAAGTCTTCTATCGTTCCACACGTTATACAATTGGGTGATACGGTTTTCCTCATAAGAAATGCAAACTTGTTGAGTGGCATATGTCCGGAACGTACTCTGTTTGCGATAACAATAAATGATCTGTTCAAGTTACTGCCATCAAACCATGGTATATGGGGCGGCTCACTTTGAAGCGTTTTATACCAGATGCCTTTATCTTTTGATCGTTCGTCAAAATGTTCTTTCCATTTTATAAAACATGTACATTTGAATTTGGCGAACAGTTCCGTATGATCTGGTTTAATTTTAACTTTTGAACCCCTTGAAATCGATTCTCTTGCAAAATGGTCCGCCTTTTCATTGCCTTTCACTCCTATATGAGATGGAACCCATTGCAACTTCAGAACTATTCCTTTTTCTGCCAATTCAATCACTTCACGTAATATAGCATAAGCTATCGATACACCTCTGTTTCCAGAGGCGCACCGAGCTAAATGCTGTAACGCACTTCTACTATCCGTAAAAATAACAAACTGTTTACAATCTAAGGAGCTAGCATAAGATATTGCTCTGAAAATTGCAATGAGTTCCACAGACATAATGGATATGTTTTCAGTAATTTTAAAACATTTGGCTTCATTTCGAGTCGGATCGTAAAATGCAGCACCCATGCCTTCAGTACTTTTAGATCCATCTGTATATAAACTATACCAATTCTTATATTTTTTATGAAGCTCTTCTAGAATATTATGTCTAATTAAATCATTGTTGTAAAACTTTTTAGGTCTTGTAATGCTATTTAGGTTTAAAACTAAAATATCTTTTAGATCTATGTTATATACCCATGTTTTCAAGCTGAACATATCCAAAATTTCTGATGAGTACATATCTTCATTCCGAGTGGTGTTATATACTGCCGTAAGAATAGGTTTCTTCTTATTTACCCAATACCTGTTTTGAATCTTATCGCTCAGAGTTTTAAACAGAGATATTGTGATATTTTTCTCCCATATTTTGGTCTTAAGCATGTATTTGTAAGCAAGAGTTTGTCTTCTAATAAACAATGGAGGAATGCATAGTTCCGACTCCATTACATGTATAGGCGTACTTTTAATAAAGCCACCTATAATTCTAAGTGCTTGATTTTGAATTCTGTCCAGCTTAAAAACATGAGTATTGGCACTATGGTCATATAGAAAACATCCATAATCTATTCTACTGCGAACGAGGGAGATATATAATTTTCGCAGATGTTTAGGATGTACTCCCCAACTTGATCCAGCTAATACTCTTAATAAATTAAGCAACTTATATGTTTTTTCAACCACAGTATTGATATGCGTACCCCATAACAGAGATCGATCCAACCACATGCCTAAATATTTAACACATTCTACTGCCGTGAGACACTTATTATTCACATTAAGATTTATTCGTTGCCTTTTTCTACTTCTACTAAAAATAATAATAATTTTGTAGCTGTAGTTATTTTAGTACAGATTTACAATATATTGTACTTTTTGAAGAATAAGATTAATTAATATAAATTGGCAATGCAATTAAATATGTTAATTAAATCAAGTTCAATCATTACACAACTGATTGAATATAGCTCAACTAACAAGATTTGCTTTGATACACTAATTTACATATCTCCATAGATGTACGAAGCTTTAACATTATGTAGTAAAGAATTATTATGAAATGTGCTAACGAATATTTTTAGCAGAGATAAGTGTGCAGACGATTTATAGCTTAACTTGTAAACAGATAATCATATTGTTTTACATTGGTTAAGGTAGACTTGGGCTATATTAGAAAATTAGCTGGTTGTGTGGTGCTAGTTTCCGTCAGAATCATCGATATTTTATCCCGCTTAGGGAATGAATTATCAGCAATAGGTTCTTAGTGTTCACCTACTCTATATAAAGGTCCTTCTCCAGAATTTAATATTTCTAGACCCATTAAGTTTGATAAGATAATAAGCGTAATAAGATACATTAGTTCCTCTTAATTCCTATTGCTATTGTATTTTTGCTATTCATGACTACCATTGTGGCATGTCAGTGGAACATATCTCAATTTCTCGTACAGCTATGCCCGAGACACCTGAGATCGGTAATATTGCTCGGATTATCCCACGAATAAGCGCGTGGGGAACGATATCAACCGAATGTTTCAGTTCTTTTCCTTTTACATGAATCGTTACATGAACGTGCCTCGAAGTTCGCACAGTGAATTAAAAGCGAAGCGGCCGCGTTATTATTAAAAAAACTCGCTCTCTGCCTGTTACGATAAGTTGTGTTTGTAAGCAATTTGCATTTTTATAATGATGGAAGCGTTTGCTGTGTGTATAATATTTTAATCTTTTGATTTCCGAATTTGTCATATCTTCTTATTACGTTGTTGAAATATGATTTTATGATGGCCACAGGCGGGTACTATTTATTTATATAACCAGCAATTGTAACAAAGGCGTTCGGGATAAGAATAGCGCTACTGTTTATGTCTGTAAAAATGTGTGACCGGAAAAGTGTATGGCTCCACTTTAAACCTACACCCGTATCCATATACATACGAGGGTAAAGTGGAGCTTTTAAAACCTACTCGAATAGTCTCACTATCCTTCCATTCCTTATCAGTTGTCAATCTTTTTAATCTTTTAATTGAAAATATTTCATATTCGCTTTCAAGTGCATTTTTCATTTCTTCCTCTGTAGTATCTAGATCTACTTGTTTAACAACTCCGTACGTAAGATGTATTTCATTCGACATTTGACACCTGTATCCCATTTCGTTTATTTTCTTGTTGTTTATCAATTTCTCTGCATCCAATTTATTTTTAAACTGTATCAAGGCTTTATACGGGCCTTTATATTTTACTCTTAGAATGTTTTCAATATTTTCTGCTCTCAACAATTTAGCCATACCAAATTGCTTTGGTAGTACGGATTCAATCGATGTTATACACACCTCAATCTTTTCGTCCATATTCACTTCTACCTCAGAATTCATTGAGAAACTCTTTGCTAAACGTTTATGCTTTCTTACTACAGTAATGAAGACATCGTCAGCATTTTGCTCGTTGTCTTCTTGGTTTTCACTATCTTCTCGCACTCTTTTCTCAGATAATCGCAGTATATCTTGTTGATTTTCGTCTAAATGATATACCACAAGGTCATAGCCAAGTCATCCAAGAATATGTCTAGTTTGCATTTAGAAACAAATAATTTATAAGCACATCAAAGTCGGGCCGGGTCGCTAGTTTTTTTAATGTATAAAAAAAATGTTATGGACACATATTATCGCAGACTTTTGTAATAAGCATTTATGAGATATAAAATTCCTGATGTAAAAGATTTAGTCTGCGTTAACAATGTAAGAGTTCATAAAATATTTTTACGACTTGATTAAAATACATCGACGTTTCTCTTTATATAAATATAATATACATGTGTTTTCTATATGGGAGTCGTGCGGGCGATGGCCGCCTACGGGGCACCAGTATGGGCTGATGCCCTCAGTGCCGACAACGTGCGCGCGCTGCGTAAGGCGCAGCGCACGGTGGCACTGAGGGCGGTCCGGGCATACCGCACGGTGTCTTCGGCGGCGGCTTTCACGCTCGCCGGCTCCCTACCCTGGGAGCTGGAGGCGGGTGTCCTCGCCGCTGTGTGTCAGTAGACGGCGGCGTGAAAGCGTAGTGGTGTGCCTCCGGCTCTCAGGGAAGTTGAGTTTAAGAGGCGGGAGATCCGGGAGGTGGCGGTCGAGAGGTGGATGCAGGACCTGGTGGACGCGCGCTATGGGCGTTATACAGTGGATGCCGTCCGCCCGGTCCTGCGGGAGTGGATGGGACGGGAGTGGGGCTCCCTGACGTTCCGGATGGTGCAGGTACTCACCGGGCACGGTTGCTTCGGATGGTACCTGCACCATATCGCACGCAGGGAGCCGACCGCCGCATGTCACGAGTGCGGCGCTGATGAGGACACCGCGCAGCACACTCTGTCCGAGTGTGCTGCGTGGGAGGGGCAGCGCCGCATTCTGGGTGCGGCGGTGGGGAATGTAGAAGGGAATTTGTCGCTGCCGAGCGTGGTTTTGGCCATGCTCGGCAGCGAACATGCTTGGCGAGCGATGGCCTCCTTCTGCGAGGAGGTCATCTCGCAGAAGGAGGCGGCGGAGAGGGCCCGCGAGGTAGACCCTCTAAGTGGCCCTCTCCGCCAACGGAGGACCGGCGGGAGGAGGCGGCGCTTTGCCCAACTCCTCCCGCCATCGTAGCCGGACCTGAGGGGATGGGCCGGGGGGCCCATCTCCTCATTGCACAGGTTCGGCGGACGAGGAGGGGCAGCCGGTGTGTACCCGGTTGCCTCTCTATAGGTAGGAGCCCGGCGGTCACCTTCCGCCGGGCGGACCGTTGGGGCGGCTCTTCAAGGGGAGAAGCATAGATCGATCCCTTGCCGCCCCAACAATACGGTCGGACGGTACACCGTGGGGTTTTAGTCCGTGCGAGTCGGACATAACCCACCCTCTCCCCCGGGGGGGTGGCGTATCCATAAGGGATTTCCCCACGTATAAAAAAAAAAAAAAGGGTCAAGAAGAATCAAGGAAACATATAGTAACATGCGAAAAGTGACTATATTTTATACTGTATATTGATTAAATAATCGAACTTCGAAACGAAGTAGAATGCGAGGAAACAACTTTGTACCCATTTTTAATAGCGCCCACGGATATGTGTCACATCTGGCAAAGTTAAAGTTTATATGAAGGTGAAGTAACTAAGATAAGATTTATGTATATATAAGAAGTATTAGTCTGTGGACAAAAATTCACTTTGAATAAAGAATATCACCAAAAAAAAATGACTACCATATATCGCTCCAAACGTGTTATTAAATAGTATGTGTGACTGCTATTTTACTCTATATTATTAAAGTTTAAGTATATTTTATAATTTCTAAAACTATTACTGGGATTTATATAGGCTATTAATTATGGTAATCACGTACTTCTCCTGTACACCCAGATAAAATATACTGTTACGTACATGTATCTATGTAAATGTACTGTATATGTTGTCATAAGGACTGCCAACAGAAATCAAAACTCAATACAATGGAATAATTGTATTCTCTTTGGAATTTCTAAATGAATTAGTGTGAATGATTTAATTGTCGTAATTTGTAAATTGAAATTATTCTCATTAGTTTCTATTAGCACTCCGAATAATAATTATATACTTTTTTATACAGTTAATTAATTCATGAAAAATATGATGGGGTGCGTAATATCAATGCACTTATACTAATACACATATAGTACACAGGTCATAGTACTACGCGTCGCTCGTGTGACGCAAGCCAAACAAGCGCATACGCTCGGTCACGCTTACTAGCATGTCATCACACGAAATTATTAATTTATCTCCTGCCAAAAAAATACCACCAAACGCGCCTAAAGAAGTCGTCACTTCAAAACATATGGGTTGAATAACACTGAACATTTCCAAACCAGTTTTATCAGCATTTAGTTTTTGCTGTTGAGCGATAAGCGTGGGAATTATGAGAGTAGGGTGATAGGTTCCTGCCGTCACCAGACATACAGTGAAGATTCTATTGCTATGTCAGATTAGAAGAGAATGATTATATATACTATTGAATACCGGTAAATTAAAAACCATTAATACTCCTTGTCAATTAATCTATTCCCGCAAATTCACTAGCGGACAAACTTGTACAAATAAATACTTGTCATAAAAAAGTATTCAACATTTTAACAGTAAAAGTATTTACAACCTTGTTTCCATTTCTCTTTCGGCCAAAATTATACCACCTTCCAGCAATAATTCCGTTCTCTGAAATACCAAAAGCGAAATAGGTCAGTGCCACACAGGCATTGTGAATAGCAAATACGATGTAATTTGCCAGAGTGGGACGATAATGGTGGTCCGCGACGGGAACTTACTCAGGGCTTGTTTGAAGGAACGCTGACCCCTACCGTTTGCAAAGAAATTACATTTATTCGCTTATCATTTCCTAATGCAAGCAAGTGAAAGAAAAAGAAACACCCACCATCAATAAGTAATTTTCTATTCCTGATTATTCAGAACAGCAAAGATTCTAAGTAAAAGACTGGTAGTTTTTCCACATCTCATATTTGTATTTTACCTATCATTATCGTACCTACACAATATCTTTGCACCTTAGCGCCACCAAAGATTAGTAAGTAACCTATGAGCCAGTACAACTTTGTTTCTTCACCGATGAAATCAAAATCAAATTTTTTTTTATTCAATTTAGGCCCTGAGTAGGCACTTATGAACGTCAAAACTAATTTGTTTGTAATGCTTTCAATTATAATAAAATAGTACTAAAAATTAACACTTACAGTATCTGATGTTAATTACTGTATGCTATATATGTTTGTGTTTATTCTTTATTATTATTCTTTAGTCACTTAATTTTTATTAAAGTCAGAAATGTGTAATATGTACTTATAATTTACATTTTTATTATATGTGTAGACGATACATGATAATATTTCCTATCTGACCGAACTAATTTCTTAGCTCTTTGATGTACACTGATATACTGTATAACGTGATATATGACATATATGTATGACTAGCTTCTGTCCGCGACTTCGTCCACGTCGAATAGTTACTTTGGGCCAACGCTAACACGCAGCTGTAAAAAATAAATAAATAAAAAACATAAATAATAATAATAATAGTAATTAGTAGATAAACAATGGAATAGATTTAATTAACGTTTGCGTCTTTGTTTCCCTACAAAAAACCCTACATGAATCTTGAATACTGCCCTGTATCACGGTGGCTGGAGACCGCCCTTCGCATGACCTTTGTAATAATTCCGATCATTTTTATTATGGCAGCCCTTTCCTACCTGACCGACAGTGCAGATTGTAACAAACAAGTCTAAAAACACGTGAACTAAACATTTTCCAGGTCACAAACTCAGCACATTAACTTGACAATTCAAAGTAGTAAGAGCTGTATGGGATTTACAGTATTTTTAAATTAAATAAATTAAAACACGTTCGATAAATATATAATACCGTAGTAGTATCGTATATATTTTCATAAGAATTTTAAGGTTAGTTATATTTTGTTTACCGGAATAAACATTATCTACGTTATTTAGTTATACAATATTTTCCATGTTAATTCCTCTTCGATATCAACACTTAATATTATAAAGCAGAAGATTTGTTTGCCTGAACGCGTTAATCTGAGGAACTACTGGTCGGATTAAAAAAATTATTTCTGTGTTAGATAGCTCATTTACCGAGGAAATCATCACGCTATGTCCGATCCTATAACCAATAGGAACGGGGCAACAATGAAGAATGTTTCAAAATCATTTTTTTTTTCCTTTTGAGAACTTTCGCTGCATTTAGCGTTAGATCAAAGTAACTATTCCACTCGAACGAAGTCGCGGGCAGGAACTAGTATACTATACAATTCATTGTATATAAACAGTTGAAACATGGTTAATTCACTCTTACGTAGTAAGTATAGAAGAAACAAAACATAATTCTGAATGTATATGTATGTAGTAACGCCATCTTTGAACAAATATTGATTTTATTAATACTTTTCCATATAATTTCCACCAGTGTTTATAATACAATGATATATAACAGTTCGACGGCTTAAAACAAATTTATTTTATTTAAATCCTTACGATTATAATTACAGTTCAATTAGATATTATACTTTTTTACATTTAAGTATTTACATTATACGATTTTATAATTACATATTATAAAATAAAGTCCTCCGCTGCATCTGTCTGTCTGTCTGTTCGCAATAAACTCAATAACTATTCACCGAATTTTCATTATTAGATAGATTCGCGGGGTAAGTTTAGGTATGCATATAATTTGTCAAGGTTTTTTGTAAATTGGTTGAAGTATAACAATAATTGTTGGAAGTATCGGAAAAAGTCAAGCCATCTGGGAGCTTTCGTCGAAAACGATGCCCTTTGAGATATAACAAAATTGAGATAACAAACGATGCAGACAAAGTCGCGGGTATTAGCTTATAAATAGCTTATAAATAGTTCGAGGTCTGAAGAACCCGTTCGTACACGTCCATATGACATTTTACCGCGAAATGTAAATAATAAAATATGTAATTTATTTTATATTTCCAACGTCTTCGAAATTCTTTTCAGACAGTTGTGTTGTACAAGTAAACCCCTGTCTGAATAAATCATCCTGGCTCTTGAAATAGCCGTGATCCTAATTTTTTGTGCCTGCAACTATATTTTCGTAGTGAACAAACTGACAGCTAGGTTTTACTGTTTTCTCTAGGTATTCTGTAGGTTATTTCAATATTTAAATTACGCCGTATAGAAATATTCAGTATGCCAGTAAAAATTTAACATTAAAAATATGTTTCATTGTTATAATTTTATGTAGAGAAATATAACAGCTTCGTTGTATGTTTTCCTTTCTTGATACACTTCAGAGATCTTGTTTATAAGCATACATGCATACTAGACCATTGGGCATATTGACATCATCCAAACATGTTTCTGCTAAAATGTTTATAGTTAAATTTATTAATGATCTTTGTGGAAAAGTTCACATTAATTCTCATTTAAGACAATTATCAGAAAATGAACAACTATTGATATTTAAGAGTCTACATAAGTGGAGACAGAAAATATTTGTTTTATACAAATAAAAAGATAAGATCTTACTGGAATTTTAATTTACATACAAGTGTTATTAAGTTTCAGTAAGTTTTCATTGATGTTGTATCGGGATTCTTTTATATTTCATATAAATACTTGTAGTTCCTCATATAAAAAACATTTACAACAGAAACTTATAAATCTCCATAAAAAATCGTATGCCAAAATTTTCAAATTTCAAACTTATATATTCTCGTAGAAAAAATCAATAGATATTCTATCAGAATTTATAAGATTTTTTCCACGGCTTATAAGTTGGTTAGTAAATCATAGAGTTTTTTAGAATTTTACATTTATTACTCTTTCAAATTACAAAAGTAATTTAAGATTTTTTCATAACTCTTTTATGATCATATAAATAACATTCACATTGAGTAGTCTCACAGTAATATAATATAATATTAAAAACTATATATATTAGGTCTTTACCTATGAAATTGCCGTTTTGTATGAAAAAATTTAAACGAATTTTTTTCATGTGTGGTGTATTATGGTCTTGATCGTGGAGGCGATATTGCGCGATCGGACGTGCGGACGACGTAGGAGTTAGTTTGACACTGCGGGGCGGTGTGCGAGACGTTGTCGTCTAATACAGCGCGGTGCCTTGCGCGTGCATCGCGCGTTCATGTTGCCGCTCTGTACTGTAGCACGTATACCACATCACTCCCCCGCTGAGACCGATACTACGGTCGATAGTAATCAGGAAAATGCACTTTTCTTCCTGAACGTGTTGTTCTCTGCTTATCCTTCTGTATATTATTGTCTGTGGTATTCTTACCACTATCATTTGAACATAATGTGTAGGCTGGTTTTAGGCGATCGATAGATACAGTAATGTTTTTGTTTTTGACGAGTATTCTAAATGTTTTTTCGCCTCTCTTCAAAACCTTGTACGGGCCTGTATATGCGGGTTGCAAGGCTGGTCGTAGGGCGTCGTGCCGTAAAAATACTTGGTCTGCTGTATGTAGATTTTTGAATATGAAGATTGGTTTCAGTGCATGATGTGATGTTGGGATAGGTTTTATTTTTGCCGTGAATGATCTTAGCCTTGAGATGTAATCTGTAAAATCAGGTACTAGATGTTCATTCTTCACGTCGAAAAATTGACCAGGCAGGCGCAGGGGTTCACCATACAGGAGTTCAGCTACAGATGTTTTTAAATCATTTTTCCACGCGCTACGAATACCTAAAAGCACGAGAGGTAATGATTCCGTCCAGTACTGGTTTTCATGGCACATAATAGCCGTTTTAAGTTGCCTATGGAAGCGTTCTATTATACCGTTTGCTATTGGGTGGTATGCAGTCGTTGACTTATGCTGAGATCCAATCAATTTGGTAAGAGATTTGAATAAGTTTGATTCGAACTGCTTTCCGCGGTCAGTGGTAATACTCACGGGACACCCAAAACGTGCAATCCACCCTGATAGTAATGCTTTTGCCGTTGTCTCTGCTGTAATGTCGGCGATGGGTATTGCTTCAGGCCATCTGGAAAATCTATCTATTGCTGTAAGGCAATACTTATATCCATTTGATTGTGGCAGTGGCCCTACAAGATCGATATGTACGTGCATGAATCTAGCAGGAGGTAACGAGTATGAACATAATGGTGCTGAAACGTGTCTGTGTATCTTCGCACGTTGACAAGAGAGGCAAGCTCGACTCCACTCACGGCAGTCTTTTTTGATACCGGGCCATACAAATCTGCTGGTTATTAACTTAATAGAGGCATTCGCTCCAGGATGACTAAGGCAATGTATTGCCTCAAACACTAGGTGTCTCATTGGTTTGACGATGAAGGGTCTGGGTACAGGTGTACTTGTGTCGCAAAAGACATGAGTTTGAGTACCCAGTATGCGGATTTTTTTTAGTATAAGTGAGCATCCTTCAGATAGCAACTTGTTGAGTTCTGAATCACTTTGTTGTTGCTCAGCCAACTTCTGGTAGTCGATTGTGCTTGCAATTTCATCGACTTCGACTCTTGACAGGGTGTCAGCTACTACGTTGTCCTTCCCGCTTATATGCTGGACATCCGTGGAAAACTGAGCTATGTAGTCTAAGTAGCGGAATTGTCTGGGAGAGCATTTATCTCTATTCGTTTCAAAAACATGTGTAAGTGGTCGATGATCTGTGTAAATTGTGAAAGGCCTGGCTTCTAACATATGTCGAAAGTACTGAATAGATTTATATATTGCCAAAAGCTCTCTGTCGTACGGGCTGTATTTGATTTGAGCTGGGCTTAATTTGCGGGGGAAAAATGCTAACGGTTGCCAGTCATTATCAATTTTCTGTTGAAGTACTCCACCGATAGCTGTACTCGAAGCACGTATACCACACATGTACTTTTTACTTGTATTAATCGAAGTAATCACCCATACAATCAATGCATCTTTGCCAACGCAGTGGCATTTATTGATGCCCTTCTTAAAGAAATCAGCTGGACGGGAGGCAACAAATTCTTCAAAGGCATTTTGTACTGCCTCTCGGGTATTGAATTTTTTTCCCGCCAGTTGGAGTTATCCAAATTCTGGAAAAAGTAGTAATCTATAGGCGCAGGGTCTGATGAGTAGGGCGGATGACGGAGAACTTCCAACCTTAGTTCTTGCAACTTGGAGACCGTCTGCTGTGCAGTATGAGGTCGCGCGTTCTCGTGCAGAAGCAGAGGAGCTGAGCGATTGACCAATTCTGGTTGGAGATGTGCCAGCTTCTCCATCATTGTGTTCAGTTCTTCACAGTACACATCTGCAGTAATGCTCACCCCGTTTGGTAAGAACCTGTGATGAATAACACCGGCGCTAGACCACCAAAAAATGACCATCACTTTTATAGGGGTAAGTTTTCGTTTAGGGCATTGTTCAGGTGCTGAACCAGAATCCAACCAACTTGCTGAGCGGTTGCGGTTATCAAACTGAATTCATTTTTCATCGCAATGTGGTTTTTTTAACAATGTGGTTAAAAATTCCTTCATTTGTGTGTCTGTTGACCAGTGCAAGGCACGTCTCGACGCGTACTTCGCGCCAAAAGAATATGGATACATTTTCCAGTGGATACATATTGCGCGGTTTTAGTGCTATACGGTGTACGTTTTATTATTATCTCTCTTATAGTTATCGTACTGAAAATATCTATATGATGTATAAAATGTTTACGTGCTAACTAATGTAGTGAATTTGCATGGACCCTAGATTTATTTAGGTCTGCAAAACTGTTCACTGTTAGGTCAGGCCGAGTACACTTTGGAATCGTGGAATATTGAAAACGGTTGACGTATTTCACTTTCTAATAACGTTTAGGCAACGTGTATTTTTGTAAAGTGACGTTTGTAAGTGAAACTGCAAATATGCCGAAGTTAATAATTAAAGCACACTATAGTGTATTGCTTAGTATCTATAATCAACTGAAGTACAGATAATTTTAAAATAGATCAGCGTTATTGCTGACTTCACCTGTATAATAGTAACAACATATCTATGTTGTAAATAGCGACCCCGTCCTGACTTTGTACTAAAATGATGTCATATTTTTCTGGCAAAGGACAACCAACATAGAGTGTAAGGTGGTAGAGCTACGCTGAAGCCATTAATAGCTTCAGGGTGAATGGGTCGGCTCGCCCGGGGTTGTACCACCCGACTCACAGAAAACCGACGTGAAGTAACAGTGCTTGCATTGTTGCGTTTCGTTCGGTCAGTGAGAGCGCCGGAGGCCCACCTCCACTCCCCTCCCCTCTTCTCATCCCCTTCCCTTACTCCCCCTCTCTCTCAAGACAAGTTGGCAACGCACTTGCAACACCAGGGGAGTCTGTGGACGGTGGTGATCACTTAGGTGACCCATATGTCAGTTTGCCGCATATGAAATATATAAAAAAAAAAGTATTATGAGGTATAACAGTCACACATTCACAAATTGGATAGTTAGCACCGCCAATAAACTGGCAGATTTTTTGACCTATCAAAATACGAATGCCCTATACATTCTTTAAGGCCATAGCAAATTTGTGAAATTATTTGCTTGCTAGCTCAATTGATTAACTATTATTTTGGAAGTTGTTGCCGGGATCTTGGAATGTCATGTAGTGGATTTTATACTTTATTCATAATCTTGTATTATTTGACTCTATATTTTGTAATATTGGTTTTGTTTTACGTAATATAATTTGGTTATTGAGCACGAGTGAAGTGGATGGGTTATACCACTGAGCATGGATTCTGACTTACCACAAAAACTCCCTGGAAAGTTCTAACAAGGCGGCCACCATTTTGTTAGTTCATTGTAATGACCGCAACAAACTAGTAATATCATTACCTACACAACAATATTACTAATAATCTGCAAGAAGTTTGGTTCCAAAATTTTTTTTTTTTTGCTTAACCACTATCTATATTGCGGTTACTTTCAAGGTTAAGACAGAATATATCTTAGAGAAATTTTGTCCCGGAATTATTAGTTAAATATGTCAACTACTTATTTGTATAGTATCATATTATATTATAGCAGAAATCATTGTAGAAGTGCACGTAAATTAGTTTATATTAAAAAAGTATAGTATGTAAATTGTTTTAGTATAGTATAGTAGAACCGGAAAGAAACTTGATCTGGTTTATTTTTTCATGTCATATATTTTCACGATTTTTTTTATATCATAGGAGGCAAACGAACAGGTGGGTCACCTGATATTAAGCGATCTCCACTGTCCATAGACACTTGCAACACCAGGGGAGACACAACTGCATTGCCAGCCTGTGTCGGCGGGGGAGAGGGGGGTGGAATGGGAGGCGGAAGGGGAGAGGCGGATGGGGAGATGGGCCTCTGGCGCTCTCACTGACTAAACGAAACGCAACAATTACTTCACGTCGGTGTTTCTATGGGTCGGGTGGTATTACCCCGGGCGAGCCGACCCATTCATGCTGAAGCCAGTAATAGCTTCAGTGTGGCTCTACCACCTACATAAGTACCTACAAGACGTAAATAGTTACATTCGTTTTTAGTGGGTGCACAGAGAGGTTATTTCCAGACGTCATAATCGTGTTTAAATATTGATTCACCCTATAGACGTTAGACGTTAGACGTTAAAACCCACTTGACATGATTCTTGAACTCTGTCTTCCCACAGCACGTGCTTCCATTTAGTTAATTATAAATGCAAGATCACTTTTGATAGTAACTGTCTACCAAAATTGTTTGATATGTGACGGTCCGCACAAATACCGGCCGCGGGCTGCAATTTCACAACCACGAGTCTAGAAGATATAGATTCATTTTTTATCGTTTTTATTTTTAAAGTTCTTTAAAATCACACAAACTACGTAACAAGATACAAATGTATTTTTTTGTTACGAGTTATTTACAATTTGTAATATCTTCTTAGATTAAAATAATATGCTGTGAAAGACAAGATATATGTCACATTTCCAACGTAAATATAGTATGGAAGTGGATAGGAATTAATAACAAATTAAAAAAAATATAATGTAATACTTTGTTACATTAGTGGCATGTTTCTCATAAGGCTTATGCGTTATTAAAGTATGCGCTCGAAAACTTTATTCTGCAACTAGATTCGAATACATAGACTTTTCTCTACTTTATATAAATATAATATACATGTACTATACATATAAATCTTCCGGGAGAAATGTTCTAAACGATAGTGAACGATATCAATTTCCGTTGGTTGTTTTGAAGAACTAAGGGAACAAACATGCAGTCGCGAAATGCGATTTAGTTTTATAATGTCTGCAAACTAGATGTGTCCATGTACGTGGACGTCGTGTAAGGGCGAAATTATTCTAACATTATTTTTTCATGGCTTGGGATATATCTATATGTGCGCGCGGTCTTATCAACTGGACTACTACCGCCCTAGTAGGGAACCACTATAAATCAATTCCTCGTTTTGAATTCCTTCTTTCTAGACCTGTTAACTGCTACATATGAAGCAATAAAGAGACCAGAACATAAAAATACCTATATAAATGTTTACGTAACCATGGGGGGGGGGTAAGAGCATTGCTTACTTTTGCTCACAAGGGACAGAAGGCGGTCAGAAATTGCGAAAATTCTGCCTACGTAAATTGATCGGCTCCTTAGCACATTATCTCGTAGCATCCGATCGTCGTAGCACGCTGTGCTACGTCGTAGCTACACTGAACTATGAGATGCTACGACAAGTTTACAAAGACAAGATTATAAAAAGTTGCTTTAATAATTGGAAAAATGTGTCACCCTATTACCGTTTAGGGACACGGAAGAAGTATCGATACATTATGGTATCGAGTACATTTCCTCTCGATACCGATACTTATGTACTCGATACTTTGTATTCAATACTTTTACTCAATGAGTACTTTCTGTCAGGTATCGTATCGAAAGAATTACAGAAAAATTTTAAACTTGACCTTACGGTTCATGTTTATGGCAACGCCATCTAGTTCAATTGTACTGATCTTTCTAAAACATTGAGCTCAAAAAAGGTTACATCCGTTCACAGACGTTGAATTAATAAAAGAGTAACTAAAGTAATAAAAAGTTACATTAAAAAAAAATTAAATTGGGGTGCAAATGGTGTCATATTGGGGTGCAAGGGGTGTCGAATAACATCAAAAGACTTGAGACAATCAATCCAACCTCACCTGCACGTGGTGCTTCCTATTTACTAAAAAAATGCTTGGGCTAAAAATAGGAGTGGATTTTTTGCTTAAACCTCGCCCTTGACCAGTGAATTATTTAAAGGAGGTGGGCCTCCAGCGCTCTCACTGACCGAACGAAACCCAACTATGCAAGCACTCTTACTTCACGTCGGTTTTCTCGATGCGGTATATGAACATACTATCAAGTAAACATCATGGCTATTAATTAATATTTCCAAAGAAAATAAAAACATCTTTATTATTTCCGTTGATACAAATTTGATAAAACACTTTCAAGACGTAACGTTATCACTATCGCGACATAACCCATGACGGGTTGAAAATCGACAAATTCTCTTTAACATAAAAGGTCTCTCTCGACCGAACCCGCATCAAATTAAACCTTTGTGACCCTTGAATCCAATTAAACTCTTCCACAGATAGGCTCAAGCTTGATTCTTGCTATTTTAATAATTTATGCCCACATAAATTACGAAAACCGATACTACTCATGAGTACAGTATCGTTACTTTCTAATCAATACCGTGTCCCTATTACCGTTATTCCACCTAAGTAGGCTCAGCATAGAGCGTTTTTTTCTTATCTATCTGTTGCCATTTGAATAGACCGTCCTTTACTATATTCGTTCATCTTGGCATTTAACACTCTTCTGGTTACATCACTTACATCTCTTCTCATAACATATGCACCTCTGCCACGAATAGTCTTCTTTTATCCGTCTCTTTCGTAATCTAACACTTAGATCTATACAATGTCACATCGATATATACATACGATGTATACATAATGATTGGTTTTATACTTGTTTTCAAAACTTTTCTTTTGAGTAAAATCAAATGATTATAGCAAGATTTTTAGTATTCAATTTTATGTAACAAAGAATTCATCGCAGAAGGAAATTCGTCCGAATTGAGATGGAATGAAACAAAAAAGTAACTAACTATTTATTTTTTAATTTATTATTAATACACTAATTACAAATTATACCGACATCCAATATAAAGGTGTTATAATGTTTTTCTTGGATTATAATCCAGAAAAATGTATTCATGATACGTTAATCAATTTCACTTAATTAACTGAATATGAAATTTGTAATAGAAAAATCTTTTAAATATAGTTTAGCATTTGATAAAACGGTATGTATAAAATTGAAATAATAGCATGCATTTATTATTCTATTTACATTTTGGTTAGTTAGTTTTAGTTTGCCGATAGAGTTTGTGGATGCATTACAAGTATCAGTGATTGAAGAAGTATTGTCAAAATTGTTTTTATAACAGAGTTAAGAAAAATTAGAACACATTCTTATATTAGCAATGCGTAGAGGCAACATTAATCAATGTACTTAGCACACGCAAAGCGGTTAACTTGTTCAATTCATGCCATTTGGACAGATTACTTTTAAATAGCGCATCTACACTTCCAATCACTGGTATGAGTTATATAGTAGAAGAATAAGGAAGGATAAGTATTCAGTTAAAGTAGGTAAAAAAAAATTAATTCCATTGAACTCTAGAATATCCTATTAAGCGGTCTCTATTCATTCTATTTTAATGTTGGTTATAAATAGTTTTCATTTAAAATTAATTGATGCCATGAGACCGGTATGCGGTATGCCCGGTATAGACATATATTCCAATTTACCTTTATCCCTCTCTATATTTTATTCATAGACAATGGGGTAGCCTGGTATCGTAGTTGCTGTCTTTACGTTTGGACAGGCTCTACAGACGACAGGTACTCTCTGTCTAAAATAATTCAGGCGTAATCGAAACCTAATGTTCGCCATATTAGCAATAGTTTATTATTAAAATTGGGTTATTACATTACCGATACTGTTATCATAAATTGTTTATTTCAACACGCTGTTAGAGATTCAGGGATATTAGGTTTTTATTGCGACTATTTGGTAAAATATTAGTGTTAATTAAGAACATAATTAGAACCAGCTATCAGGTGTAGTTGTTGGATGATAATTGCTATAAAGTACTGTGTAGTACTTACTCGTATGTAAAATCTGATCGAAATTTGGACGGATTACAGGATTGAAAACGTGAGTGCTTTGATGTGTTATTCAAATACGCAAGTAAGAGCCATCATCGCTTTAAAGTATTCAAATATATATATATATATATATATATAAGAGTTAATACCAGTTTAACGCACACACAGGTCCGAGCCGGGATACAACTGCGAGAACGAGAAACCAAAGTTATATTTAAATATGCCAGGTTCAATGTTGTATGGATTTAATTCTAACAGTTTGTAAACTATTAACTCTATATGAAGTGTTTGTATGTTTTGAGTGTTATTTTAAATTAAAATATGTGCATACATAATCTATACTATAATAAAACTGTAACAAAGCCAAATCTGTACAATAAATATTTTTTGAAAATTTTGATCGGGGTAGACAATGTTATCGATATAGAAGCCAATAATAATCGTTTCACAATTTTTGTCTGTCTGTCTGTCCCTGTGAACACGTATCACTTTGAAAGTACTGAAACAATTTTGACGAAACTTGACACAGTGATAACTAATATTACAAGGTTACATGTAGGATACTTTTTGTCCCATAAAACGCAAGGGGTTCTCCAGGATAAAGAAAGACAAAAAAATGTACTTAATGTAGCTAGACTTTTTTGCGACACCTTAGTACAAGAGCCAGCAACGTGAGAAGAACGGGAATTTTAGAAAAGCTGCTTCTTTAATATGAAGATATATCATGCCCTTCAAAACAGGATTCAGGATACCTGGTAGCTGTTGAACGTTGTATTTTATAATGCGCATCACACCTTTACAGGTCAAAATTTTGATTTATATCTAATTTTAGGAACATTCTTTTTTTAGTAACTGTTAAACGCTATTAAAAACATGAATTTATCACAGCTAGACATTTTTTTAATACTATAATGTGCCCGATGATATATTGTACAAATAAAAATAATAAATTTCAAACCTTTTTATTGCAATTAGCATTAACCATTGCAAAGAACACATTTCATTTTATTAACTATTATGATATTAAAATTTCACCGTAAACAATGAAAACCACGATAAATGTAAACATATAACTTGGGACTGCCGCCATCTTAAATACCTGTGTCGATAACATACGCTATCACAATTATCGCTATCTTTATCGTGCAGCCAGTGCTGCACTAAACTATAGCTATAGAGCAACGTTATTCTATATACATATTATTTTTATAGCAATAAATTGGTCTGACTATTAAGTAAATAACTGAATTAATGTCTGGAAGATTAAATTTGTACTTATTTATGTCTAAAAAAATTATAATAAAATTACGGCTATCCCAACATGGATTGAAATTATTTACAAAAAATAACATTGGGCAGATTATTGTTAATAATAAAAATGCCTGGCAGTGATAAATTCATGTTTTTAATAACGTTTAATAGGAAAGTTTTACTGATAATTTTTAACTATTAAAAAATCATTATTTTTGCCTGTAAAGGTGCGATGCGATATGCACTAATAAACGCAACGTTTGCCGGCAGCCAGGTAGCCTGCACGCTGTTCGGAAGAACATAAAGATATATAATAAACTGGCTTATTAATATTCGCTCTCGAAATCGTTGCTAGCTCTTAGACGAATAGTTATAGGCAAGTGACGGTTGACGCGGCGTGCTCATATATTTTTAATATTTATATTTTTCTTCAATATAATGGAGTATGAAAAAGTTTTAATTCAAGTTGAAAATAGTTATGATTAAGTAAGTGGTAAAGATGATTATTAAATTTGATTTTTACGTATTCTCCCTGTTCAGAGTCTATATGCAGTAGGTTAGGTGTCGTGACCGAGAAAAAGAGAGAGAGTGAGTGTATATAATATATAAACACCTAAAATTTTCATTTCTATAACAAACCAACTCAACGATTACCTATTGATGTATTAATTTTGGTTAACTTGTTTATCCCAGATCATTCAGTGTTTTTTGTGTTTAATTTATCATTATTTATTTTATAAATATATTTTCTCGTATAATTTATAATTTAACTCTATCAACTTGATATTTTATAATGTAAAATATACTGACTACAGTATGATGACTATACATAGTAAACGTCTACAGAAAAGGGAAAGGAACTCCTTTCCAACTAGGGATCCATAGACCTCTCAAGCTTTTTTTACATTACCGCCAATATATATAGGTTAGTTTTTATTTTAATTGAACCCGGTAGATGATGCTACGATCGGGTTGTAGGCTTATTTTAAAAGATTTCTCATATACCATCTGGATATATGTTTGAGTGAGTCCCTTGATAGTTTCCATTCACAATTGGAAACGGTAGGTGTGGCTGCAATCGGGTTTTAGTTTTAATAAAAATTTTCGCGTTTAAAAATACAATTGACACCAGTGATAACCGATTTGGTGCAGACCAAGTTGCACGGGTCAGCTAGTAGTATAGTAAAATGAGAAATATAATTTTCAAACAAACTATATTTCCTGTAAAAGGTGTGAATATGAAATCTTAAAATTAGGAAATGTTGAAAAAATAATTGTGGGAAGTAAATAGAGTTTAAGTTTAATGATAATATAAAAAAAACATGTCAAAAAGAGCGAGTGAGAGAGAGAGAGAACAATGAGAACTACATTTAAAAAAGAATTAGTTTACGTAAATATTTTGACTATCACAAATATCGAAACGACGGTGTAAAATCAAAATAGATTTTTAACATTTTCTTCAAGCATTAAACTTATATAATACTAGCTGTACCCGCAGCTCCGCACGCGTTTTTTTATATTGTATTAAATAAATATAAAATTGCGAGACCATGCACAATTATAGAAGTGCTCTTTAAAAAGAACTATAAATACGACACGCACGCCTCTTACAGTAACATCTAATGATATATAAATACTAACAGTGTGTGAAATAAAGGTTATAATCAGCAACATATTCGGAAACTTAACCCACTGTATAAGGAACTAATGAAAAAATGACTTAAAGATAAAATAGGATATAATACCTATGATATTGCCGTTCTGAAGTACTGGTCATTTCAAATTAAAATAATTTTTGTTTCAATCTTTCTTGTTATCATGGATACGTTAAAAATTCGAGTAATTATGGAATATGAGTACCGTCGTGGCAGCAACGCGGCACAAGCGGCACGCAACATCAACGACGTTTTCGGACCTAACACTACAAACCAACGCACCACCTGTTATTGGTTTGTTCGCTTCCGTTCTGGGAATTTCGACCTAGAAATGAACCTCGCGGTCGTCCGAAGACATTGGTCGACAATGACGAATTAAAGGCGATTGTGGAAGCTGATGATACACAATCTACGGCTGAATTAGCAGCAGCTTTCGACGTTAGCGTCAAAACAATATTGGTCCATTTGCGTCAAATTGGCAAGGTAAAAAAGCTTGACAAATGGGTGCCCCACAAACTCAATGATCGCCAGCGCGAAGTACGCGTCGAGACGTACCTTGTACTGCTCAACAGACACACAAATGAAGGGATTTTGAACCGCATTATTACCTGCGATGAAAAATGGATTCTGTTTGATAATCGGAAGCGCTTAGCAAGTTGGTTGGATCCTGGTTCAGCACCTAAACGATGCCCTAAACGAAAACTTACCCCTAGAAAAGTGATGGTCACTGTTTGGTGGTCTAGCGCCGGTGTGATTCATCACAGCTTCTTACCAAACGGGGTGAGCATTACTGCAGATGTGTACTGTGAAGAACTAAACACGATGATGGAGAAGCTGGCACATCTCCAACCAGCATTGGTCAATCGCTCGTCTCCGTTACTCCTACACAACAACGCGCGACCTCATACTGCATAGCAGACGGTCTCCAAATTGCAAGAACTGGGGTTGGAAGTTCTCCGTCATCCGCCCTACTCACCAGACCTTGCGCTTACAGACTACTAGTTTTTCCACAATTTGGATAACTCCTGGCGGGAAAAAAATTCAATACCCGAGAGGCAGTACAAAATGCATTTGAAGAATTTGTTGCCTCCCGTCCAGCTGATTTCTTTAAGAAGGGCATCAATAAACTGCCACTGCATTGATAGCATGGGTGATTACTTCGATTAATACAAATAAAAAATACATGAAAATAAATCGTTTAAATTTTTTCATAGAAAACGGCAATTTCATAGGTAAAGACCTAATATAATTATACAATATGCTCATATTGTCAATAATTTTATATATTACTATGGTTATTGAGGTATATAGAAGATAACGTGGTAACAAAAAAAAAACGGCCGCCAAAATTTTCAAAAAGACAGTATAATTTGAATTACATACATAGATTCAGATATATGAATTTCAATTATATTTATTCTTGGAGTCCCGTACAACGCTCGTCTTACGTACATGTTTACAGTGAACAACATATTTTTTGCTAAATTTCATTCGGACGTAGTCGCAGGTTACAGTTAGTCTAAAATAGAATAACCCAAATTACTTCCCATAAAAGTTCCTCTAGATTCCTATTTGCCGGTGAAAGTCCCGTAAAAATCGGTCGAATCGTTTTGGAAATAGTACTGCGGGCGAATCCGCGATTAACAGCTAGGCTAAATTAAAATTGATTAAATTACTCTTTATAATGTCCGCTATCCGCAGGCGAAAGTCCCGTAAAAATCGGTTGAACCATTTCGGAGATAGCACTGCGGGCGAAGCCACTATTAACAGCTAGTCTAAATTAAAAAAGTCTAAATTACTTGTTATGATATCTTCTATCTGCCGTTGAAAATTCCGTGAAAATTGGTCTAACCGTTTTGGAGTTAGCATTGCGGACGAAGCCACGGCTGATAGCTAGGCTAATTTAAAGTAGTCTAAGTAACCCGCTATTATTTCAGCTATCTGCCAGTGAAATTTTTGTTAAAATTGGTCCAGCCGTTTCGGAGATTACCCGGAACAAACAGACCGACAAAAAAATTTAAAATTGCAGTTTTATTATCAGTAGCGTGTATACTTTCATACCCAATCAGTTATTTTTTAAATTTTGATATTACATACAGACACTTCATTTTTATTATATGTATAGATAGAGAATATATAAACCCTATGACCATGCTCTGTTCGCATTGTAATGCTTGATTTATTAATAATTCACATTTATTTCAATATTTAAAGCCAATAGGAATAACCGCAGAGAGCGTAACTACTGATGCAATAACATTTAAAAAGTTTTTTGCCGGATCTTGGAATGTCATGTAGTGGATTTTATTCATAATCTTGTGTTATTTGGTTTTATATTTTGTAATATTGGCAGTATTTTACGCGATATAGTTTGGTTATTGTGTATAAGTGAAGTGGATGGGAAATAATACCACGGAGCATGGATTCTGACTTGCCAAAAAAAATCCCAGGAAATTTCTAACAAGATGGCTACCATCTTGTTAGTTCATTGAAATGATCACAAGAAACTTGTTAAACATTACCTACTCGACAATGGCAGTAATAATCTACTAGAAGATTGGTTACCGAAAATGGAATAAAACATTTAATAAGCTTATAATTAGTATTAGGTCATTAAAACAACTGACTATTAAGCTTTATAGGAGATGCCAGACTAGTGAAATTGTTATTCAGAACAGAAAACAAGAGGACACGTTGCCCCTACTTACCGTTCTGTGTGTCTAGCCGCTAATATTTCATTCATTCGCGAGAGTCGTATCTCTGTTTGCATCCTATTTACAACTGTCGCGGACACTCGGAAGCAGTCAAAGAGAAGTCTATCTTGTATGTTTGCTCTGCACGCTGCGACACATCTATGGACTCCCTGGCTTTTATGTCTGTGAGTGCATTTAGCCTAGTCAGGGTTGTGCCCAAATGTGCAAAGCGGAATATAAGTGCAATCTTCAAATTTAACTCAAGCCCTTTTCTTACTTACAAATTTGAAATTTATTAGCGTACTTTTGTCAGTTAGATAATCCTATAACACAGATTGTATCTGTGCTTAAGATTCCAAGTACATTATTGAAAACTGTTCAACATGTCCTTTAACATGTTTCTGAATAAAATTAATGTCGAGCACATGACCAATTTCTTTATCTCTATCTTTTTCCTACACTCACAATCTATTCTCACTATTAAAGAATATTATTGTCATTCTTAATTAGATAATTAATTCACTTAATAGAATATCTTGTAATAACTTTATTGTTAAAATCAATTAGTGTTCTTTATAACGCTGCAGAGAGGTTTAGTAAGATCTCAAAAAAAAAAAAAAAAAATTAATCCCACCCTGATTATAAAAAAATCCTTGACAAATGATACACTAAAACCTTCCTCATAAATCACTTTATCTACTGGTGATAACCGCAAGAAAATCCGTTCAGTAGTTTTGGAGTTTATCGCGAACAGACAAAACAAAATCAAAAACACTTTATTCAATTTAGGCCCTAAGAAGGCACTCATGAACGTCCAAACTACCACCGGATCGGAAAACAGCCCAGTCATCGAGAAAAACCGGCAAGAAACTCGATCTGGTTTATCTTTTTAACAAATATATGTAATATTTAGAATAATAATATATTCTATAAAATAGTAAACATCACAAACGTATTTAATGGATGCACAGAGATGAGTCAATTCCAGACATCACCATCGTTCACATATTGATCCACTCTATAATAGCCTTTTGACACCAAAACCCGCCTAACATGGCGCTTAAATTCGCAATCCGGTAAATCGGTAATATCCTTTGGGACTTTGTTGTAAAATCCAACACTATTTCCCAAAAAACTGTTACTGGTTTTACTAAGTCTAAAACGTGGGAGAACCAGTTTGTCACAGTTTCTAGTATTTAGATTGTGCCGGTTTTTTACGAAATCTTGCTTTTCTAGGTTCTTACGGACATACATTAAGTTGTCAAGAATGTATTGGGAGGGCAGAGTTAAGATACCGTACTCCTTGAACTTGGTCTTTAAGGATTCAAGGAAGGAAGGAGGACAGACAGACAGACGCGGTAGGGGACTTTGTTTTATACTATATACACAATAACCAAGCTATGTTACGCAAGAGGCCAACAATATTACAAAATAGAAGGTCACATAACCCAAGGTGAATAAAAATAAAACAACTACGCGATGGACTGAGATCTCGTCAAAAACACCCATCATTTTTTTACACAGAATACGAAATAGGAAAATTGTTCTTTATCATAAGCTCTATATCACAACGTTTTGGAGATTCAATCTACTTTAATGAATTATCATTCATATACGATTACGTATCAATAATCTAATGGAATATAAATTGTAATTCTAAAACATATTTTTCTAACGGCATCATTAGGGTAGTGGATAAGTCGTGTGTAGTCATAAAAATTTCATTTGTCAATCTGCAAGCACGTTGAGTGAACACGAGTTGTTAGGCGTCATAGAATATTTCAGAGTATTTCAGAAGCGATTATTATTATGTATTTTGATTTTTCTCTGAAGGCTTAGCTATACGAATTTGTCTACTTGAAGTATACATATGTCTGCTATTTACTGCACAAAATTATTGCGCTTCATCGATGCTATCAACTTATAACTCCTTATCCATCGATTTGCTTCCATTTTGTGCAAAACTAACAAATTTCGTTAGGATTATTTAAGTATCATTCTTTAAGTGTAAGTAAATTCACTCTAAAGCAAGTTCTTGTAAAATAGGAATGGATTGTTTCAGCAAAGCTTTTACTTAGTTAATTTAGTCTTGCTGTAAGGTCTCATCACATCTGGCTACGTAATCATTTTCTTAATCTTTGACACGTCTCCGCAGAGGCTTGCGCGGCACGGGCTTAGTACTGGCCGTGTATCGGTGCAGAGCGATCGTGTCGCGCGCTCCATTCTCCCGGTTGCACATCGTTTCGAGTGACCAATCATAACGAAATATTACAAAACAGGAAGAGTGTTTGTGTAGTGACCACCAATCATATTGTGCTTGACGAGTGTTGTGACAGTGGATTTAAATTATATCGACTGGTTTGAAATTACTTCGTCATATAAGGTAGGTTGGATAAATTCGCTCATACGGATGATGAATGTACTAACGCTGATCCTATAATTTACTGCACGAAAATGATGATGATGATTAGTAAAAACAGTGAAATTTTATCATGATTTATTTATATATTATGTATACTTATACTCGCATACGAATTTAACAGAGAGCATTTAATTAAATTCCTAGAAAACAAGCACTTGGTAATTAAAATGTAACTGAACTCTTATAAAGGCTATAGTTTAAAAAAGCGTTCGTGCGTACTTTATATCGGGGCTTGTAAAGAAATACATCTAAAAAATCAGGTGAAGGTCACTCGAAAACAACACGTCTGGGCGCCATCAAAATAACACCACCGTTGGGCGCCAATAATAATTGGCAAGTTATCGTTTCTATTGGTTATTTATACTCTCTAGGGGTAATAATTAATTGAAGGTCAAATAGTATAATTTGCATATTTAATTAATTATATTCTATCAATGTATAAATAGGCGAATATAAAACCCTTCAGTACCGTTTTCCCCTCGGTTTTTCAACCAGTTACCTTTTTTTTATGAAATAGTTTACTGTTCATAGCATCAACGAGTCGAAATCGCATTTTATACTATTGTATTCATCACAATAATCGATTGTTACGTTTATTAATTTAAAATACTTATATACTACTTTCCAAAAAAGATCCCGACAATATTAAAACTCAGAATTTTTATGAATTATGGTCGAATTTTGTGCACTGAACGGCCATTAAAACTAGTGAAATAAATTAGCTTGTAGTAACAGAAATTGTTTTCTTAAGAGATAGTTTAAAAATATATTTTGCAGAATAAAGAAATTGTATTACCAAAACAAGAACGAATCATAAAAATATCTAAACATTTCGACTGTTTAGATAGGCAATTATAAGAAATATAAAGTATTATTAAATCGTTTCTGAAATAGGGTTAGCTGATTGAAGTCACTTTGATTAAAAGCTGGATTTAAGCAACAGCCTGAATGATTAATAAACATGTTTTTGAGAAGTTAGTAATTTATAATAATTAGAATGTGAGTTGGCAAGAAAATAAGGTCTAGATATGCTGAGATTCGGTAGTCTGTTTGAGTAAAATAGGATCCTTTATTCATTGATAATAAATAGGCTCCTGGCAATTATAAGTTCCGATTGCTTAATATCTATACGAATATATGTATATTGTAACATAATATTAAGGTAAGTGTAACAAAATACACGTCTATCCTGTCATTTGGAGTAATATGAAGATATAACGTTATCCGTGTATCCATCCATCATGTTCTCACTGAGGAAACGAAATGGATGTTTGGCAATAACTAAATTGATATAACGCTAAAGTATTACGCAGCCGCGCGTAAAGTTACTTTACGATTTAATATTATTGCCCTTTGACGATGGATTCTACGGTTTGTTTGCCGTTGTTAATTATATCGAATCCTTAAAACGATTTCAAATAACTACATTGATTTTCAACGTTCATTAGAATTTTGATTTAGTTTACTTGCTAATTTGTTCTGAGTTACCGCATTAACCGTATTATCTATACTATAATCTATACTTATACACTAATATTACAAAGCTGGAGTGTTTGTTTGCTTGAACGCGCTAATCTCAGGAACTACTGGTCCGATTTGAAAAATTTTATCAGTTTTAGATAGCTCATTTATAGACGAAGGCTATATTATATATTACTGCGCTAAGATCAAGAGGAGCAGAGCAGCAACATGTAGAATGTTTCCAAATCGGGGTTATTTTTTCCCTTTCATAGCTACCGCTGCGTGTTAACATTAGCCCAAAGTAATTATTCCACGTGGATGAAGTCGCACGCAGAAGCTAGTGTTAATAAAATACTTAACTCAAACTAAAATGTTAGCTACAGAACAATGAAATAATTTTTGATAGTGAAAATATTGTTTTACATTCAGTTCTAACAATAATAAAATCTGACGACGAGTACTATTAAGTCGCCTGTATTATATTATAATTCCATTTTTCTCTCGAATTGAAAATAATAACAATGACATTTTTATTAGGTTTATAAAAGACAAAGCGAATGTAACATTAAATATTTCATTCAGTCGAAACTACCAAGACAGTAATTATTGTAATTGCTGAAATTTTATCGAAAACATGCCTAGTTTAGTGTCACACAGTGTAATTGTCTAATTGATATCAAAATTATATATAACTAACTTGACACCTCACGACATTGTTCGTAAAACTTGTATACGCAATTCATTAAATATTAATTTGTACAAACTCTCTTTTATAAAGTTATACTTTATTTTCGTTTAATTCTGGTTTGTTAAATTTGTATGTGGAAAAATCTGTAGTACATTTTGCGTATTCTGAAATCTTTTGAACTCGTTCCTTTATTTAGGTTTTGATCTTTATGGCACAATGCCGCTATATGAATATTCTTATTTCCAGTGTACATATTATGAACTTTGGAAGTATATTTATTCCTAACCTGGAAGACATGTTTCAGCTAAGTTATTTGAATGTTACAAAGCATTTTATATACATCTAACTTGTGTTTCCGAGAACAAAATTTCGGCTCAGATTGGGTTTTTTTTCAATATTTTTCTTCCGTTTAGCGAGGGTGGAAAGTAATATTTGAATATAAAGCCGGGTACACAGCGGGCCCTGTTCTCTCGCACCTCATCGATTACTTACAAATTCAAGTGAGGCCGCGCGTTGCGGCCCTCAGTAATTTCTTCATTGATATTGGATTCCTTTGGGTGCGAAACTTTGACTTCTGCTTTGGAAAATTGTGGTTAAAATATTCTGTTCCCTTGTTGGAACCTCTTTTACAGACCAATAATTTTGCTTTCTGAAAAATGTATTGTAATTGTATTGTGTCGCTTTGTTTTAAAATATATAACTTTGCATGGCATGTGACAACTGTGTATTTAATGGTGGTTGGGGTTTTTAGAAGTCCTCCTGGTTCGTTACTACCCTCAAGTGGACAATCTGTCGCCAAGCACCTGTTGGTGTGTTCCGTCACCAGTCTCTCTGTAAGTTTAGCGTGTTTACCATCTTGTACCACATCGCTATTTAACATCAGGTGAGATTGTGGTCAAACGCTAAAATCTATAAAGTATGAAAAACAAGTTGATATTATTGTATATAAAATATTTAATGTACTAATTTCCTTTATCTTGATTTGGGTAAAATAGCTATTATGATTTCATTATGGTGCAGTCCAGAGTTAGTTCAATAATTGTGAGATCAGTTTTATTATGCTGGTATACAAAAAACATTACCTGGCGATAAGGACAGTACAAACCAAAAACATTGGTGACTACTGAGAGACGAACTATCGATCGCCAATGGCCTGGCCGCTGTCATGCCGACTGGCGTAAATGTCTCTTCACGTTACGCTTGCATGACCCCATGTCGTAGGAAGGAGGGAACACACTGGCCCGGAGATTGTTCCACAGCTTTACGGTAGAGCAAAGGTAAGACGTTGCGAAATTTTTAGTTCGTGCTCAGATACAATTAACCGTAAAATTGTGGCTTCGGAGCCCAGCGCTCGTGGTTTGGTTGGCGAAAAGAGAAGAAGGAATTAAACTAAATAGCTCTTCACGTTTGCTGTGTTACAATTAAAAAATATTAATATATGACCATAAATAGAAGTAAAGTGGATAAATGATATGATAGTTCCAATTCCCCACATAGCGCATGCGAAACGGCTCTCACCCCTTTTGTCTGAAACTTAGTATTTGACAGTTTTACGGTACATAAAAGCCGGTAATGAATGAGATGCTCGAGGGGGTGTTTAACGGTAATTAGCGAGAAACAGCACAACACGAGCATAAATCATCCGGCCATTGTCTCGAAGGGTCTATGGCAGATCGTTTCTCGGAGCTAATTTCGTGAACAGGGCTACGGAGTGCGTGACACGGCGTGTAAGCTGCTGGAATGTCACTTAAGTTTGGACGTAATGCCTTCAAAACTTGCAAATTACGCTATATAATTATCAAGCTGTATTCATTACGAGGCGTAGAGGGGTAGGTTAACGATAAGAGGATTCATATACGAGAGCGTATGAATTTTGCACCATAAATAGACGTAATTTGGTATGACATTACAATTTTTATAAATTAAATCGGTATTTTCTTTTGATTTTATTTTTGCAACCATTCTTCTAGAAGATTATTACTACCATTGTCGAGTAGATAATGATATTATAAGTTTCCTGCGACAATTTCAATGTTCTAACAAGATGATGACTCGCTTGTTAGAATTTTCTTGGCAAGTCAGAATCCAGGCTCCGTGGTATTATTTCCGAAGTGGATGAGACTTATGCACAATAACTAAGCTATATTACGTAAGATGCCACCAATATTACAAAATATACAGGCAAATAACACAGGATTATGATTTTATATATTTATATCTATATATATAAAAGAAAGTCGTGTTAGTTACACTATTTATAACTCAAGAACGGCTGTACCGATTTGGCTGAAAATTGGTGAGGTGGTAGCTTAGAGCCAGGAGACGGACATAGGATATTGTTTATCCCGTTCGACGGCGTTCCCAAGTGACTTGACATAAAACGTCAGTCACTATAAAACGTGGTATAACAAAAACGCTTACCACCGCACAATGTACGCCTGAAGGTTGGCTCCGTAGTAACCATGCTTCGAAACATAAACCAACCAAAACTGTGCAATGGTACGCGTTTGGTGGTTAGAAAATTGATGAACAATGTAATTTACGCGACGATACTCAAAGTAAAATTCGAAGGTGAGGAAGTTCTCATTCCGAGGTTGTTCTCATTCATCCCAACCGATATGCTGTTTGAATGTAAAAGACTTCAATTTCCGATCTGTCTTGCATTCGCCATGACCATCAACAAAACACAAGGCCAATCCTTGAAAGTTTATGGTTTGAATCTAGAATATCCATGTTTTTCCCATGGTCAATTATATGTGGCATGTTCACGGGTAGGAAGACCATCTGCGTTGTTTGCTTTAGCTGATAATTAAAAAAAAAATTCGTGTATCACCCTTGTGATCACAAGGTACTTAACTGAAGAATCCAACCTATGCACCAAAATACAGGAACAATAATGAATGATTAATGTACGTAATTTTTTTATTTGTATTTTCTAATAAACAATTTAACTTAATAAATTCCAAAATTTTATTATTTATTGCCTTTAAGGCGAAACAGAGTTCGCCGGGTCAGCTAGTTTTAATATAAAATCCACTACATGACATTCCACGATCCTGTTATAAACTCCTAGATCGGTTTTAATAAATTAGTTAAACTAAATCCGCCTCAACTAATATCTAAACATATGCTACTTGCCCTGAAATCCTATATTTTTTTAATAACTGACTCGGCCGGGGTACTACAACCCTCTCACAGAAAACCGACGTAAAGTAACAGTGCTTGCATTGTTGCGTTTCGTTCGGTCAGTGAGAGCGCCGGATACCCACCTTCCCTCCCCCTCACCCTTCCCTTTCTTCAAACACAGGCTGGCAACACACTTGCGACTTCTCTGGTGTTGCAAGTGTCTATGGATGGTGGTGATCACTTAACATCAGGTTCGTTTGCCTCCTATGTAATAAAAAAAAGGTATAAAAAGTTACAATAGTGCATCCACCGCACCTGCTCTGAGGAAATTTTATTATAACTTTCTAAACTCTTAAATTGTAAATCATTCCTACTATATACACATGACAGAATAATAAACTCACCTAAAGTACAAAAGGCATTGAAATAAATTATTAATAGCTTTCGTTTTAACAGTAATATCACAGGTGTCTCAGTTGGATGGATATATTCTTTTATTTAAAGTGTTTATCCTATTTTATATTCTATTTTAATGTATATCCATCTAGTGCTATGCTCCATCTGCATTAGTCAAATAGGATAATGCATCATTTTTATGTTTTTTTTTCTTCAGTAAAACCTTGTAAAATCTACCTTTATGGTAATATTTACTTCTCATAGCGTTAGTCAGTTTCGCAAAGTCGTAAGTTCTGAGTGTATATATTTATTCATCACGTTTGAAATGAAACGGTTACCATATTTGTTAAAGTAGAGTATCAAATTGTGAAAGCTTCCTTTTTTTTTAGGTGGAAAATATTCGAGATTTCGGAAAATAATATTCGTCATAAAAATGATTATATTTTATAGAAATCTTCTTTAGTCCTGAGTGACATAGACTATATTTTATTGTTATTAAATTTTATATCATAGTTAAGACGAATAAAGCCGTAGACTGTTGTTAGTCTATTATAAATATAAAAGAGAAATTATTATAACCTCTGGCACCGTATTTAAAGAGTTCCATTAGTACGAATTTCACAATCCCTTATAATATAATGTATGAAAACGAAATTTTCATAACTCTGATAAACTGTGTATTAAATGTGTTAGAATTCCCTATGAACTTTATGTTGTGTATTCCTGTCGCAATATTTTACCAAAGTATTAACAATTATCTAAGGTATTCGCTTATATCACAGACATATCATATACATATATGGATTCAAGTGTAGCGAATAATTCAACATCGTAGAATATTTAGATATCTTCACTCAACTACAAAAAAATGTTCAAGAAAGTAATAAGCTTATTAGTAATGCTGAAGATATCTTTGGTTTTTCTGATAGTTGCTTCTGAAGAAATCGGATAATATGTATCTTAAAGAAAAGATCCATCGTTTAATCGGCTTTAGTTTATATGTGAATTGTCTTAGTTGATCCTAAAGAAGTAGGCACTTTTCCTATCAAGATTTTTGTGTAGATAAACTGCTGTTATAATTAACTTTATAGTTCAAAGCGAACTATTTGTTATTTGTCTACTTTCATATGTGAGTAAAAACTGAGTAATGAACATTACAGTTGCAAATATAAACGTAAAAGAAATCCTTTCCGAGATTGTACGCAAATGAGCGAAGTGCCGAATTTATAAACCTACTAACACCCGTCATAAATATGCAACTTATCGTCCCTGCATGTATAACAAAACAGACAATGTTTTTGTACTTTATCATATGATCATAAACTCAACAAAATTACGACGAGGTCTAAAATGGTAAACACGTCAAACCAAGAGCGGACAGACTCTCAAGTGAAGCTGCCGGAACAGACCAACAATCGCTTAACGATAAACTATCAACTTCAAATTCAAAAATAATTTATTCAGTTTAGACCCTAATAAGGCGCTTAAGAAGGTCAAAACTGCCGCCGGTTCGGAAATCCACCCAGTTGTCCATATATATATGTAATTATATATATTTAAAATACATTACACGTTACATCATTTTTAGTGGATACACAAAGAGCAGTTAATTCCAGCCAACTTGATAGTGGCAGCTAGCCAGGCAGACTTAGTAAAAATTCACCATGCGATATGCAAAAATATTATATGCGATATAATATAAGTATATATACAAAGGAATACTCGCAGTCAATATAAAATTGAATTTTCGTAAGTAGCTTTAACAAATGCGAGCATAAATTTCCTTCACATATCATAAACTCTATTGAAAGGTGTAACACAATTGTAAACGAAACGCATTCTTATGATCGATGGTAAGACTGATCCTATACATCACAAATGCCAATAGATATAAGTGTATAACAGGTTTCTACAAATGGTTCCGTATATAAAACTTAACATTGAATATTTATATCTTTAATAGCATTGATCCATAATGCAATACAAGCAGTAAGAGTTCCATTAATAAATTAATTAACAACTATTTTCTTTAACAAAACATTAATAAGTTTTTATTCTTGTTTATTGTTATTATAAAGTCTTATGTATATTATTCTTCGTAGTCGATTTTAGCTATAACGCTGAGACTTTGGCGTTGGGATGTTTAGCCGGTAAATGTCTAACGTACTCAATTTTAACTGAAAATTTACGATAACATAAAGTGCACCTTTGGGTATAGTTAACAGAATTATATTTTATATTAGCCATTACTCGCGACTTTATCGGAGCTATTTGTTATCTTAAAAATATTATATAAAGAAGAAAAAAACGATTGTTAAGAAATATTACTTGAATTACAAACTTCCATTGTAAACAATGGTATTGTTATTTACTTCCACTTTTCTGCGCATGCGCACTATACCGCTTACCCCACTTCTCTACGGCAAGAAAATACACATCGCTGTATTAATGATTATAATAATTGTTGTTTCTTAAATCTTTAAGTAATTATTTTATTTTAAGATAAATATTGTGATAATTTTTTTAAGAACCAAGCGGTTAAGAAATAGAATTAAAAAAATGATCGAAATTGATATGAAAGCATACACGATTCTGATAACAAAAATACAATTTTTAAAATTTTTGTAGGTCTGTCTGTTTGTTCCGGCTAATTTCCGAAACGGCTTTGACGGGAATTTCACTCGCAAATAGCTGAAATTACAGCGGGTTACTTAGGCTACTCTAAATTAGACTAGCTATTAACCGCGGCTTCGCCCGCTATGCTATCACCAAAACAGTTAGACCAAGTTTTACGGGACTTTCACTGGTAGATAGAAAGCATTATAAAAATTAATTAAGGTTATTCTATTTTAGACTAGCTGTTCTCTGCGACTTTGTTTGCATGAAATTTAGCCAGATTTCAAATTATTCTTTATTTTTAATAAGAGAAATAATTATCAGCTTATTGTTCACAATTCGACATTATAATTATTAATAACTTTAATGATATAGAGGTATTCCTAATATGATTTTAGATTATAAACGTATTACGTAAAGAGTTCCATAATTCAATTTCTTGCGGAACAGACACAAACGTTTATTTTCTGTATAGTCACAAAATCTTATGGTAAAATGGTAATGTATATTAAATGTAATGTAAATGTAAATCTTTGTAACAATATTTTAAGTTATTGTTTCATTAGTCCTTTATACACTGTAAGTTTTTTTTTATTTTATTTTTTCGAACTGACTACGCTTTTGGCCTTTTTGGAGGCCTCTACAGCTTTACCGGACTACTAAGGCGAGCGCTTAAGGCACTCAGCCGATTTTATTTGGGCAACTAGCTCAAGGGTGCGCGGCATACCTCGGCTTGGGCTGTTGCTGTTACCTCGGATCTGACCTAGCTAAACTATTCTAAGCTATTCATACAGATACTCGATACAATTGAGATTGCATGATTCACAAACGTTTACATGTATATCTGATGTGAAACGAACTAAACTACTCGATTCAGTTCGGTTAAGGGAAAAAAAGTAAAACCCTTCCACTATGTGTGTAATATGTGCACGTATGTGAGGTGATCTCATGTGTGTACAAGTGATGTAGGTGAGTCACTGTATCGCGATAGTGACAGCTCGAGGGCTCCATCCGGGGACGACCTAGGCTCGAGATATCACTGAAGAACCACGGTGTGTGCGGGAGTGAAGGAGGCAAGGAGGGTTACGCGTGCGTGGGTGCAAACACGCATGTTAAAAGATCGAATTTATAGTTAGTTACGTGAGCGGCGTAGGCGTCGGAATAACAAAAAGTATTATTATTAGTCGGTCGTTTTAGGGGAAGATTGACGTAAATGCACGGATTTACTCTATCTTATATGAGTTATTTATTTTTGAATGGCGTTGTAGTGTAGCCGCGATGGCTGGGAATCTATGAATCGCAGTTACGACACCTAGTAGCGGATTCCTAACGGTCTCTTCGTAGGCGAGATAAAAAATATTGGTTGAGTTTTTCATTAGAAAATACTAAAATGCGTGGGTTGGAACATGTAACTATATTGTACAACATAACTTTACACTGGGTTTTTAGCTCATCTCGATCAATATAGTTTAGGTCTTAGGACGTTATAGTTTATTTATTGAGAGGTTATCTACCATTACGATATGACGTTTGAGAGTAGATCAATTATCATTACAAAGTTTACGGCAGAAAGGACAAGCGAACCTAGAAAGAGGTGGAACTGAATAATGCGGTTGACACCGCAGGGCACAACTAGTAACTAAGTATAATGTTTCTATACATATAATAATCAATAAATCAATAACGTGTCTGTACTTTTTTAGATTTTAGTGACAACAATATCGCAGGAATAAGTAATAATTTCAATCAATTCAAATCAAATCAAATCAAAAATACTTTATTCAGTTTAGGCCCTAATAAGGCGCTTATGAACGTCAAAACTACCACCGGTTCGGAAAACAACCCAGTCACCGAGAAGAACCGGCAAGAAACTCGATTGGGTACATCTTTTTAACATATATATATATATTTCAAATACATTATACGTTACAATACCGTTTTTAGTGGATGCACAGAGAGGAGTCAATTCCAGACGTCACCATCGTTCACGTATTGATCCACTCTATAGTAGCCTTTCAACACTAAACCCGCTTGACATGGTGCTTAGGAGCCCACGGAGCCAGAGGGCACGTTCTAAAATCGAGCGCCTAACGATTGACAGTTCTGTTGCTATCGCTAGCAACGGAATGTAATAATTCGCGGCGGACACACTCGAACAACGTAGCGTACGCGAAGCGCGGCGTCGAATCGGCGCGAAGCACGACGTAAACAAACACGGCGCTGCAGACAACGGAGACGCGGTGCAACACAACGTAAACAAACGGAGCGCGGTGCGACGCGAGACACGAAGTAAACAACGCGGTGCGAGTACGGCGCACGAGACCGACTTGACACGAGCGGAGCGCGGACACTACTGACTCGAGAGCGTCGGAGGCGAGAGCGCGAGACAGAGATAGCAGATCGGAACGAACGAGTGTAGCGAACGCACGGAAGGCACGACCTTCCACCACGGCGGCCCGATCGGAACTCAGTCACACTGTAACTCGGCTGGTTTCTTCTCTCGCGCCCCTTTAGGGGCGCGAGGGAGGATCCGTGTCAGGGTTGCCCCTCTGACGGAAGCTCTTCTCTGGCCGCGGAGCGCCCAGGTCTCATGTTCGAGGCTGGATCCTATATTTACATAGCATTCCGCCTCTATGGTTTCTCCTTATGGTCTCTTTGTAGTCATCTCAGTGTGTCTCTGGCAGCATCGCCTGGGTGTATTAGTGTCGTAGGTCTGGGTCTCGTGAGGCTAGGCGTTTCTTGAATTCCTCGAACTGGAGAAAGAGGATTGCCTTTAGTTCCATCCTTTCCTTTTGCTCGGAGGTTTCTGGTTGGCTTTTCTTCGGGGGGGACGTCCTTGTAACCCCCCTGTGGGGGGGAGGGTCGTCAGCGGGAGCCATCAGGCTCGACGCTGCAGTCTCTTGGACCGTATTTTGCTCCGTTCTGGCCTCGTATTTGCGCCCGGGGCGTCTGCACCGGGCTACGGTGCCGGCCCGGCGGTTCCTCATCTCCCTTTTGAATATAGGGCAGAGTATCTTGTTGTTTGCGGTGTGTGCACCCCCGCAGTTTACACATGTCGGCGGGTCCTCCCTCGGGCGATCACAGTTGCGTGCGTAGTGCGGCCCCCCGCATCGCACGGATGCGATATCTTTGTGGCACTGGTGCGACGAGTGCTTGAATTGCTGGCACCTGTAGCACTGTGCCAGCCGGCGTTCTTCTCTCCAGGCCTCAATTTGCACTGGTATCATAAACAGCGTCTCGGTCGTATATATGGCGGGCGTAAGCCCGGGTGTCCTTTTAAAATTGACGTAGAATATGCACCTATTTCTTCCTCTACGTCCATTGATCTGTCAGGCGTGATCTACTTCAAAGCCCTTAGAAGTCAATTCTTCGGTTCTTGTAGTACTACTGTATGTTGGAAAAAGATAGAACTGTGGATTTCTCAGAGTTTGAAATCGCCAATACGTCGTGGGCTGGCGTGGTGATTACGCCCATACCTTCCTTCAGGGGCTCCTACAGACTGATGATGAATACCACATCGTTTTTAAAGAAACACCTTATATACTAAAGTAAATTAATACCTCACATGCATCTCCAACTGTGCTTGACATCTGAACTGTTTCTCACATTGGTAACAGGAGTGTATTTGTTTTGGTTTAGGTTTCGGGCCACGTTTTAACTTCTCCGACTCAGGTTTCCTTTTGTAATTTGAACTCGTTCTCTTTTGTTCTGAGCCCTTGCATTTACTGGAATTAAAATACACAATCCTCTATTTAACTGATCAATCAATGCTTCTGAATTGAAATATCTATTTTTTCTAGGATATATAGAAAATTAAATGACAAACTTACCATTTCATGATTATAGTTGTGCGTGTGGGCATCTGGAATATACACGATACAGTAAGCAACAGATCAAAAATTTCTAAGAAATACATTAGGAATAGAAAAATGTTAATCCCATATTTTGGAGCTATTGATTTAGTTCAGGTGAATTTGACTTAACATAAAAATAAAAGTGAGAAGTGATTAGGCAGTCCATATGTGCAACTCATGTACAAGATAATACAAAAAATGTCCTGCCTGTAAAGTTTCCACCACTGGGTATAAAGCCAGGTAATATTCAGGCACATATGTCCGATACGAAATATATATAAGGGTTGTTGAGTTATGTATGCTTGGTACACATATATGTTTCAACAACTCATATATGTATGAATAGTTAACTTAGCTTAGCTCAGATAGGTCGCGAATCGGGGCACCAGTCTGGGCTGATGCCCTCGGTGCCGCCAACGTGCGTGCGCTCCGCAATGCGCAGCGCACGGTGGCACTGAGGGCAATCCGGGCGTACCGGACGGTGTCCTCGGCGGCGGCCTCGATACTTGCACAAATCAAATTTCATGAAGCCGTAGAGCAGTATAAAATTGTACGAGGGGCGATCTATCGCGCATCTAGTGGCTAATTATAATAAAATAGCATGAAAACCTTCCCAAGCGTTGTCGCGGGACTCACTAAAACCTCCTCGTACGTTCAGACGACGGAACCATCTCCACACTGTAAGTGAGCACTGAGGTAGTTATATGGTGGGTTAAGGTTCCAAATATATTGCTGATGACAAATCTCATTTGGCACGCTGTTAGTATTTATATATCTAATGTACACGTTACATGTTACTTTTAGTGGCGTGCGCGTCGTATTTACAATTGTCTTTAAAGAACATTTCTATAATTGTACATAGTCTCACAATTTTAATACGATTATACTTTAATACGGTTTTTTAAAAACGCTTGTGGATCTGCGGGTTCAGCTAGTATAATATATAATTAAATAGATTACATGCAAAACTGTTTTTTTACATGTTCTATTGTGACTTCTTTTATCCTTAGTCTTAGTCTATTAGACAAGCCAGGTTTGTTACGCCTTTCTTCATTTTATTGATTCAAAATTACTGATTATATGTCTATTTCTTAGGGTTCCTTTATTAACTTATACGTAAACCCTAAAGCAGGTAACAAATTCCAGTGTAGCTGCCAGAAAATATTCATTAGTTTTTGGTGAGATTTCAAATTGCAAAGATAACACACTTGAGACTGACTTCAATTTATAATCTCTTAAATAGTATAATTATATATACTTAATATATTGATATACATAAGTAATATAAATATAATTAATATATCTTTAAATATTATCTTTATCTATAAGTTTCCTCCACTAAAAGATCAAGTTTATTGCAGAGTTTGAACCCCTGGGATGATAATAATCGTAATTCCAGATTTCCGACGCTAAATACTCTAATAAAATATTTAAGTGTGACGTTTTCAGTTCATATTTTATTTTGTACGGTACCCTAAAACGTTTGAACTTCGCATGTCTTTGCAAGGAACGAATGTCTAACGTCGTGTCGGATGCCGTTTATTTATGTTCCATATGTATTTTAGAAACAATACAGACATCAACATTACGTGAGTTAATATTTTTTGTAGTCCCATTTGTCTTGTCTCTCATCAAATATTGAATGTCGCTCCTTTATTATTTAGTTTATTCCCGCCATAATCTAGACTTAGAAGAATAAAAAGGTCATGTTTTGATGTACTAAACGCGTCCTTTTTTATCTGACTTACAAAGAAATCTTTGAAATGGCACTGCCGAAATATACCTATAGAACTTTCGCTCACATTTTAACTTTGACGCTCAGAAACTAATAGGACAGAGTTAGATTCTTTACTCTTAAAATAATGCTACGGTGCTGTGTTTGATTTACTGTGCTTTTTTTCATCGAAAACTGTCATGTGCTCATTGTGAGATTCAAACTCATATAGATCAACGTAGTCTGACTGTACCACTTCTGAGACATTCTTTTCAGAATCGATCCGTGTATATAAAGTGAAAGTTTCTGTTATTTGTTTTGTGAACCGCTATTGATTAGGCTATTACTGGCAGATAGACGCCCTTTCAGGAACTTTCTAGGTCACCTACGTTGTTCCATAGGGCCAAAGTAGTGATTATATATATTTTACAGATGCTACTAAAACTGTTAAAAGTATGGTAGTAGACATCCTACTATTAACTTAAGTTGAAACCGTATTTCTTATGAAAAAATCAAACAATTTTCACAGAAACGAAGTCGCGAGCGGCAGCTCGTATAATAATAAAAAGACGGACAGTGTATGAATGTTTTATCGCGGGATTACGTTCCGTCCGTGCGATCAGACAGCCGGCGGAGGGACGCGATAAACACATAATAAAGCGCGGAACCGCGAAAGCCTCTACAAAAAAAAACATTTCTTGGATATTCTAAGACGTGACTCGATTGGAATATCAGATGATCTGAGATGCGTTTATTTTTGAAGATTTGTGGCAGTGAATTATGTTGGATGATTTAAAGTGAATAGACCAGAGAAGTTTGGGTTAATTTGGTTTTCTAATTGCCTTAAGATATTACCAGTTTTGGAGTAGGATAGTTTTAGATGCGTGTAGTGTACTCCAATTGAGTGACTGCTCCTGCTGGCTAACAAAGGTCCTCACTATTGGGATTATTTAATTGAAAAAGGCAATTGTTTGTTTGCGCAGTTTTAATGTTGATGTTCCCCGTATCTACGACCTTTCATGCGAGCCAGCGCGCAATAACTGGCTCGTCATTCATACGTCGCGCTCTCATATAACTATTTGTTTACCTTGCACTCTGCCTTACATGCCTACATTGTGTCCCTACAGAGGGATTTGTTGTTTAGGTTTCCTCATGATATTTCACTCAAGAGATGGTGTATTATCACGTTCAAATTTGTATACGATAAATTAGATAAAAGTAAACGTTTCAACAACAAACAGCATAGCTTTCAGAAAGGGTTCCGTTATCACTAAATTTAATGTACAAATAGCTTTCGTTCGAACTCTATCAAAAATTAATAAAACCTATAATCTAGTTTGAGTGTCGCGTTAAAATTTAACTTGCCCGTGACGTTTTAGAGCTACCGTGGTCCCGAACTGAAACTTCGGCTAACATCCGAAAATAAGCCGACAAAGCTGACCCGAAGTAATTGGGCGAAAGGCACCGTGATGGAGGCTCCGACAAATTAAATGATTCTCTTTATTATACAGCGAATAGTTTTTATTTTGTCAGTTGTTATTTTTCACGCTGTTCTTTTTCTAATCATTGTATTAGAAACAAAATTAATAAAGTTTTTCATATCAAATTCAGCTCTGGATAACTTTGGTAATAATTTGCGAAATTCCTCAGAATAACAACCAAAGTGAAATTAGATTGATCCATCCAATTAGGTAAATCTTGACCAATAATTGTAATTGTCATATCATCTAATTCAGAAGCCACTTTAGAAACTTTTTTTGTACGCCTTACTACCATTACCAGTCATTATTATATAATATAGTTGCTGCTAAATAGCCACGCCAATTATTCCACGAATTGCTTATGTTATAATATATTTACGGGACAACTTATAAAGTTTGTAAAATTCGTAGCGTTTCCCAGTCATTTTTCCTGTCAATTAATTGTACCATTGCTTAAAATGTTAAATAAACAGTACAATGAAATGAATATTTTGTAGTATAAGAAGTTTGCCAACCTAGATTTGCAACTTGGTTAATAATTCACCATCAAAGTTAACATTACGTACTAGTATTCTAGTAAGTGAAGTTTGCTGTTAACTATCAAATTTGTCTTACTGTTGAAAGGAAAATAGAGGTAGCCTTAACCTTAGAGTTGTTATACCGGTGTTATATTTTAATGCTAGAACAGACCAAAACGAATAAAGCGAGATTAAAGTAATAGAGTTAGATAACAGATTTTACGATGTGGTGTGTCTAGACGTTGTAATAATTCTTAGAAAGAATGATGCTTGATGTCGGAGCGAACTGCTTTGATTTGCATTTAATATTCAATACTTTTAAAGTTATATTCTTATAGATAAATTTCTACGTTGGAAATGCATTATAATGAAGTTGCATTCACAAGTTGCATCCAGTCACTTTAACCGTAAATTATTATTCATTTTCGTTTTTGCTTTGTTTTGTTTTCTTTATCTTGTGGTATGCAAAGTATTGTTTACTGCGTTTTGAAATAACACATTATGAAGCATAATAAAAATTGTTGAGAGTGTATTTGAATTCATACGTAGAACAAAAAATGAAAGTAACGACCATGTCATTTCACCAGTCAAGTGTTTTAACTATTTTTATGTACTTTCAATATTTGCTGTATGAATAACTCTATGTTTCTCTTAATAATTTAATTTCTATTTTATAATTCATGTTTTTGAATGCATTGTAGATGGCTGTTCTTTTGTTAAATGATGACTTTTTCGTTGATGGTTTTACACGCTATGACTCAAATTGAAAAGGATTATTAATATTCTTTTTTTATAATTAAATCGTGTTCCGACTAAGAAGGTCGCTACACTAGCTAGCGTCCATTCTCTGCTTTAAAACTTTCCTAAGTAACTTTTTTGATTTCTCTCACGACGGCGGTTACATCCGTTGAATATTTCAATATCTTCGATAAAAGTTTTATGATTTAAAAAGTTCGGAAAGTTCGATATTGCTGTGACGGTGTGATAATTACAAATGAATTCTGAACTTTACAATAGTCTACGTTCACACTAAAGATATGGAGGTAACGATTAAATATATTTTAAACGAAATACGCGTAAACGTTTAAACGTATTAAATACTACTGAGGCCTTATTTTGCTGCACTTTATCCAAACTGACTAACTGTAATATCATACTTATCGTAAAGAACCGTCATGACAATTTTGAATATAACACTTACAAGTCTTGAAGGCCGAATAACTAAAAATGGAATACTAATTCTATTGCTGTAAGGTAGAACCTCAACATACGGCGATGACTATTTGAAAACACTATTTGATTCAGTAATTTGTTATTGGCTAAAAGATAAGAAGATTATCGTGAGGAAATTTTACCGCGTAGTGGCAAAATACAGATTTATCTATTTATCTGTATTGAAAATTGTAAAAGCGTAGTGCTCTGATGCGGTAATTAAGTTCATACCTGCCCTTTGGAAAAGGCCTTAAAGATTCAGAGATTTACCAATAAATTAGTGAATCTCTATATGTTGAAAGACGTCTGGGGTAGCTTGTGACCTACGAACGCCGTTAAAACTTATGGGGAAGGTGTATAAAATAATAAGACCAGTTATATTATTTCTATCCGAATTCTGGGCTACGGCAGAGACGGATGAGAAAAGATTACATGTGGCAGATAAGCGAATGGTAAGATGGTTGTGTGTTGTAACTAGAATAAATAAGATCAAAAATGAGTATGTCAGAGGAACTTTGAAAATAGCATCAGTGACAGAAAAGTTGAGGAGTAATAGGTTAGCATGGTACGAGCATATTATGAGAAGAGATGAAAGTTATGTAACTAAAAAAGTTTTTAGTACCAAGTTGAAGGATATAGGAGTAAAGGAAGACCGAAAAACGTATGGATGACTTGTGTGAAAAATGATGTGTATAAAAGGTGTGAAAGTGAAGGAAAATATGTTATGCAGACCCTACTTAGGTGAGATAAGGGTAAGAAGAAGAAGACTAATAGATGGGTGGCACTACTATTATACAATAAATTCCAGGTCTATATAACGTAGTTAACATATGAACTCTACAAAAATAAATAAAAAAAGGAAAAATATTTAAAAAATGTTGTTGAATTTGAATTAAAGTTGAAATCGAATTGAGGATATTAATAAAATCCAGTTGAGGCAATGTTATTCGACTGATGAATGAACAAGCCATCGCTTTACCGATGTTTAATGTCAGTTGTGTGGAGTTGTGGCCCAGTCAGGTGCGCTCGTCACGCTTCACAACGTGAAACTATTTTGTTTTTATTATAAAATCCTTTTAACTGTTTGTCATGTTTCAACCATTGATTCCACTACAATGTACAATCTCATATAATGTGTTATGTAGATCTATCGGTCGACAAATATAAAAATATTTCGGTAATAGTTACTATAATTGGATAAGAACGAGTCAACTATCTAGAGTCTGTTCTGTACATCATTGTTATGAAAGTTTCACGTGGCATTTGTAGACACAATCCCATAATGATCACATACAAGGAACCTCTGCCTAAACTACAGTTCCTTTGTATTCTGTCCTAATCAACCTCAGTATATATTTGGACTGGTGCACTTAAGAGTTAGTCCTATTGTTAAGATTGACCTGTAACCACGTTCGGTCACATCATTGTGTGACATGAGGTTACATTCTAAACATTTAGGATAATTTAAAATTTGAATCATGTTATTCACTAAAGGTCAATTACCGCCGTTTAGCTTCCATCGTTACCAGAAGAGGTTAATATTATATTCAGTTGCAGTCTGTCCAATAAGGATACAAAAAACAGTATTTTGCGATACTCCGAGAATCCTCCTTAGTTTTCATTCTTTGGAATACTATATTACGTCTTGCTTATTGTCTTATCGTATTGCTCTTGACGTGTGTATAGACGTGTGGTATTGCATCTTCAATGAGAATAGTACCAAGCTATAAACGTCCTAATGTTGGGTAACAACTTCTTCTATGGACTTGTAGAATTATTAAAATAATATACTTTTGGGACAAAGGTTTTTATTTTAGCACTTTTGTTACATTTTTTGCTGAAATATCAACCAACTTGGTTAACTTAACCATCGGTTTTAGTGTAAATGTTGAATTTATAGTTTCGCGTGATGACATGTTAGTTAGCGTAACTGGCCGTATTGCGCTTGCGCGGCTTGCGTTAGACCAGGGAAAAGTGTTATAGCGGCCTGTGTACATGTAATATTGATATTTTGCAGCTCATAGGTTTAATTGATTAATAAACTTTATATGAATGTATATAATTATTGCTCCGTGTAGCAATAGATGTCAAAACCAGACTAATTTTAATAATATCAATATAAAAATTATGAAATTTAGATAATTCAGGCTATATTTCATTTAAAAATTCAAAAGAGAACAGTTGTGAGTTTTCACTTCTGTCGGCGGTTCTTATAACTGCCTCAACTTTTTCTATTAATAAAGTATTTACGATATTATTATATTGTTAAAATTTTCGTATAATTTTATTTTGTAACTAAGGTAAAAAGATTCAAGGTGAACAAGAAATTTAAAGTTATTTATAATTTCATCCTAGACCAGTTCCGCACGAGCCTGACAAGAATAATAATTTTAAGGTAGGAATTTATTAAAAAACGCCAACTGCGAATTTATACTAAGAGCCCACGTCGGCCTCTCAACGTACCTTTTTAAGATTCTATTATAATTTGCTATTCAGTATTATTTTTATTACTTGCCTGATAGTAAGTAATGATTGGGCGAATGGATTGCAATTACCATATACTAGACGTAACGTCTGCCTTAGTGGTAAACTTAGTTGTGTTGTATTCCGGGATTAGACGGTGAATATCTAACAATCAGTGGGCTTGCCAGCAGGGATGATGCCGGCGGATCGCTATTGATCTTGGATTATGCTATATATACCGACAGACAGAGTGAAGTCACTTAAAAAAAAGGTCGAGGCGGTCATAAGGACCGCCGACAGAAGTGAACACTCAAAACGATGAAGTGTCAATTTTTGATTTTTTAAATCAATTAGAATCTGAATTATTTAAATTTCATAATTTATTATAATTATATAGTTTTTTATATAGTTTATTAATTAATCAAAAATATCATGTGTTGCACTAGCTTAATACAAAATATCAACTTTACATTTTCATTTTCGTAGGTGGTAGAAGCACGCTGAAGCTATTACTGGTTTCAACATTAATCGGTCGGCTCGCCCGGGGTAGTACCACCCGACCCAGTAGCACCCACGTGAAGTAATAGTGCCTGCATTGTTGCGTTTCGTGTTTCGTTCGATTAGTGAGAGCGCCGGAGGCCCACTTACCCTCCCCCATACACAGGCTGGCAACGCACTTGCGACTCCTCTGGTGTTGCTAGTGTCTATGGAGGGCAGTGATCACTTAACATCAGGTGACCCACCTGTTCATTTGCCTACTATGATATAAAAAAAAACATGTCGCTAGTCTGACGCAAGCGCAATACGTCACGAGCTTGTTGACGTCATTAGTGATGGTGGGTGACGCGAACCACAAGATTTTACCTGTTCAAAAATTCAAATACGCATATGATTCAGTCGAATATATACAATGTCTCGCACAAGCGTAATACGTCACGAGCATCATCGGTGACGCGAATCCAAAAGTTTTTTCCTACAAATTATGTATTTATTTCTTTAAATCGCTCAACGCAGCTAAATAAATTTTTACGTCAAACATCGTAATCATTTATTAAAAGATAACTATTTTATTGTAGGTATTTTTACGAAACATATTTTGCTAAGATACCTTTCTAGCATTATCTTCAATGAAAGATTATGTTACAATGTAGTTCATCAACGGATCTTATTTAAAAGGTGAAATATGTGTAAGCTTTCATATAATTGTAAATTTCATAACGACGATAAAATAGCTGAGTAGTAATATAATTTATTTCTAAAGAAAGATCCTTTTACAAATTGCTTTCCTATAAGTACAATAAATTCGTAGGTAATTCTCATTAAAATTCATTATTTAAAGTCTATCTCTAGAGTTACAATTCCAAATACAATTGTATAATACTTGAATTTACTATACCTATATTAAAACGCGATAATTAAAAAAACATATTTGTATATACTATTTTATAACATTATTGTAAACATCATTTAATAAAGGCTACGACAGAAACCGCAGTAGGGCACGCACATCGAGTGAGGCAAATATTGTAGCGATGAATTGAGAACCAAGGGTAGAATTGAACAAATATGAGGGGTAAATCTCCAACACGTGCTGATTATTTTCTTGATAGACATAATACCAATAGATTTAAAATTATCACAAGTAACAAGAATAAACACAGTAATATTAAAAAATTACGAATTTACTTAGAATTTATATACAAATAAACTTAAGCTCCGAATAAAACACCAATCCATGATCTTTGACACGAAATTTTGACGTTGTCAATCTAGCTGATATCAGTTCAAATAACAAGTTCCCATCAAAGAAATCGCTCCAAGTTTCGACTAGATGTCGAAAATGTTCAATAATTAATACGGTTTGAAGTGAAAACGATTGGGTTCTTCTTCAACATTTTCTTCAATCTATCAGATTTGGCGTCTGGAACACAGGATTGGAAACCGATAAAAAATAATGGTAGCACGTCAAGTTATCATATAATTTACCATCCCTCTGAATTCTATCTTGCCAAACTCAATTACTAGTGCCATGAATAATTTGGGAAGCACACTATAGTAACATACGTGGCATTTAGGGATCATATAGTGTGAATCCAGATGCTATGATGTTACGAAGTCAGTATAAGAACAGAACTGTCAATAATCTTTTTTACATGTTTCGTGGTTTTAATGATGACAGAAAGAAGCATTCATGGAATAAATTTCATATACCATGCTATAATAAGACTGGAAGAGTTAATTCATAGACACACTGACATCGTTAGGGACAGCCAGTTCAATATTTACCGAGTAACATAGTGTAGTACACCGAAATGTCGCTGGACTGCTCAAATAAACGGACCGAGGGAAATGGACTGACATATTGCCTCTACTAATACCAGCCACTACAATATTACAGTTTATATTAGAATGTTCTTCTCTTTATCTTGTAAATGTTTATGTTATGTTAATGTTTATTGTAATGAGTTTACTCATTCCATATTACGAGGTTTAAAAGTATAATACTTTTATAATAAGAAGGTATGTAATGCAATGTATTTAGCTGTCACTGAAACCTATAACCTTTAAAAAATAATTGCAGTCTTAATTAAGACCACTCAGTATATAATACTTTGTCCTTCTTAAGAACCGCGTTGGAAAACCTCTTGTTGCTAACTATACATATCAGCCCAGGAATAAAAGCGGAGTTGGTACTCATTTTCTGCAAGTTTTATCATTGTACTTGATTTATAAAATTGTATTAGTGCTTGATGTGACGAGGGCAAATTTTATTCGAACACTAGAGTGATATAGTAATAGTTAAAAGCGAAGAAAAAGTCCACTCCGAAATAAAATATATTCACACGTAAGTTGACAATAGGGCATTTTCTAGTGGATAGTTTACCTAACGCGTACAGTTTAAATATATATTCCCAAACTGTTCTCATATAGTTACGTAGCAGATTTTGAGATCCCATTCAATCTAAGCTATATACTGTGATATTAGTACTTGTAAATTTGCGCTTCCAGTAAACCGTGCATTCCCAAATAATCTGATTACATTTGGAACTTGTGAAATTTATCTGAATATCAAAAAAGAGTGCAATGTACGAGTAAAATAAGATACAAAGTGTTCCTATAAAAATAGTGCTAAGCTAGTAACTGTCAAGCCAGGCGTTAAAGTACATTAAGCTACTAAAATTCCTGGCTGCGACCGCTCAAACAAAGGACCAGTTCAATATTCGAGAACATCACTGCGACGTACTGCTCCCAAAATTTGTCCGAAGTCGTAACGTACGCATTAACTGACTGCGAAGCCAAAGGGACCGGTATAAGCTGACCTATAGCACTTTAGATTTTATAGATTTACGCATGGAATTTGTTGACCAATTTCCTCCCTTATAAGTTCTTTAATCACTTATCACATAGCTAAAGTCCTATAGTATGCTGAGACATCTTCGTTAGGGGCAGGTTCTTCAATTTTTCCGTCAAGGGTCGGTAGACCGCCTATTAGTGATATATTATAGTTAGGCATGTATTATTTAGTTAATCTTTTTTTTTTTTTTTTTATAGTAGCACGGCAAAGTGACTGCACTGTGCCTGATGGTAAGCATAGTACAATCCAAAAACAATGGCGACCACCGAGTGACATACTGTCAATTGCCGGTCGCCACTGTCATGCCGGCCTGCAAAAAGCTGGATATGCACAGGCTGATCCCGAAACGCGACCCGCAAAAGCGAATTACTATGACGGGCTTTTTCGCCATATACATGGTGGTTGCGACCCAGTCAGGCTGTAAAACCCTACCACCCCGCTTTCGCCATTGCCTCGTTCGTTATTCAGCAGGGTGCACCACGTGCAGGTGAGGTTGGCTTGGATGTCTCAAGTGTTAGATGTTATTTGACACCCCTTACACCCCTTAATCTTAATCCCTTATCCCTTAATCTGTTTCTATTTGTAAAGAATGGAGACAACGTTATTTATAAATCTATAGGAGACAGTTTTGTCGCCACATCTAACAGTGTGAATTCGTATCGGTCTAAATGAGGGCTGTCCAAACTAGATGGGACCCAGGGCCAACAAAAGTGACTAAATACATTGAGGGGCCGCAAAATATTTATAAAAATAAAAAAACAGGTATAATATGTATCATTATTTTATGGTCTACTTTGTCATTAATTTGTCTTTTACAATTTTATCAACATCAACCTCAATATTAATAGTAGCTAGACGCAGTGCATATTTAAGTGAAGTATCTATCTATCAATGAAGACCTGTATTTCGATTTTATAAGCTTCATTGTTGAATATGCACTTTCACAAGGTAGGCACTGCCCATCATCGAGCCCATTTTTAGCCCGAAATTCGTCAGTTTCGGGAAACGTTCAGTAAGGTTACCCATAACTCATTCACCGCGTCGCGTCTCAAGGTCGCCAGGTATCATTCTAGATATCAGATGAGTTTCGTAATAGTACTTAAATTTTGGCATGATTAATATTGAAACCTGAAAGCTCCAAGCTTGGAATGAAAGTTCCAAACCTGGAATGTATTTTTGCATAATAAAGTTATATAAAAACAAGATAATTACTCTAACACTTAATACTAATGCACACGCTTTCATTAATTGTTTTTTTATCGGCAATTTTTTTTTTCGTCGTTCCTGATTGGCTGCGATGAAATCGTGCATCATTACACATGTTACTAATTGCAAGGCTTAATGGTAATTGCATAATTATTATTTAATTTCAAATCAACGTATTACAACGTATAGTATGATGATATAATAATATATTTCAGTAGTATATAGTAGTTAAATTTAACGCTGTGGTTAATAATAATAATCCTTATATGTTTTTAATTATACAATGAATTATATTTGTACTAGAGTAATTAAAAGGAAGGAATTGTACATGTAAAATGATGATATTTTATTCATAAAACACATAATTTTCAATATAAATACAGAAAGGGATCGTAAAGATACTTGTATTAATTAAAAGTTTACGTACGGTTAATGTATAATTACCGGAGAATTGGTGTAAATCGTGGAAAAACTTCAAAAGGTCCGGTTCCTAATGAGGACGATTTTGGTGGTTTTTATTCAAGTCGGTCTAATTTCCATGTATATCTTTTATAATTATCCAATTAGTAATGTTTTTTTAGGACCGTCTGCGGCTGAACCTACTTAGTTATGGCGCTGAAGAATTAATCTTTGTTTAGTTTTTGTCAAATACGATTTACTCTCCTTAAGTGTAATGGATTAGAATATTATGAAGTCATTACTTTTATATTGATATATAAAAAGTGACTCTTTTATAATAGATATTATAAGGTTGACAAAAAAAAACGACTGTGAAATCTCTAGATAATACGATGATCGATCATGATTCACGATATCGGATTTATCTCGTCGCACTAGACGCTGTCGAGAGCAAAGAACGCATTTACAATGTAAATATGTGCTCTATATTACTGATTCGCATTTTTTTGCTGTTTATCCATTCTTACTCGTATCTCACGAAAATATCGTATGACATTTTGGTATAGTTATTTAGTTGTACCATTATACTTGTTAGCGTAGGTACGGTGCTCTATAGGTCATCACTACATATTAATATACAATGTCCTCTGCCACGTTTGTCTGTGTCTGTACGCGATATACTCAAAAACAACTCAACGGATACTTGTTGGTAGTGTCGAAAAAAGAAATTTGGGAATTTTCGTCGAAAACGCTACCTAATCTGTTTGAGATATAACAAAACAATTAAGATAATAAACGATATAGGCGAAGTCGCGGGTGTCAGCTAGTTGTTTATAAATTTTATTTATTTATTTAAGTAACAATCAGCCATACATAAACACGTTATAGTCATAATATAAACTAAAAGGCCTAAAGTAATATTATGTAAATGCAAAATACTTTTACACTACATATTTTTAAGAAATCGTAGCATCCATTTAATACGTATTTACTTATACATGGTATAAGTTAATTGCAAACTATGTAATTTTCTTTTACATCTTGGTGAGTTTCTTACTTTTAACATACACAAAGAAATATAAAGAACTAACATAAAAACACACAAAGTATACTTTAAATACCAGTCTTATACAGCAAATCAGCCACTTTCTTTTTAAAAGATAATAAATTATTTGAAAATATGTCAACGCTGTTCAGGAATTTATTATAGTGATTACAGAATCGTTGAAAAATGGACTACCTACCTAAAATAATTGGTGCGACAAAAAGAGATATGAAAAGTATCCTTACATCAAGTATTCGATCTTGGTGTTTCAATCAATCAATATAATTATTAATAATTTTATGTAAGAAAATTGCGTCCAGATAAACCCTCCTATATTTTAAAGATATTTATTTAACACTACATTTTTTATATATTAAGCTTATCCATTCTGCTTGTCATTACATAGTATAAAACAAAGTCCCCTACCGCGTCTGTCTGTCTGTCTGTTCGCGATAAACTCAAAAACTACTGAACGGATCTTCATGCGGTTTTCACCAGTGCATAAAGTGATTCATGAGGAACATTTTGGTATATAATTTGTCAAGGATTGTTTTATAATCACGGCGGGACAACGTTTGCCGTGCCCGCTAGTTATAATATATACGGTCAATAGTATAGTTACGTATACGGGGCTCACGCAGTGACGTAATATGGACGTAAGTAATGAAGGTAAAGAAATAAATGGCAGCGGCGCGCGGACCGTCACGGACGCGTTTATTAGAGTTGATCCGTCTTACTGGATGCCTTACGGAATCTGGTATTGCTACCTACTTCTCATAACTTTAAAGAAGCGTATACGTACCTCATTTAATTAAATAAATATTTCTGGTATTTTTGTGATAATTTATATAACTTTTGAATAAAATTAAGGACGCGATGACACTTTTTTTTGGGTTTAGCCTTACCAGATAGATCACAAGTGCGTCTCGCAACGATGTGCCCTAAGACGGTAATGGACTCGACCTAGAAGGCTGATTATTATTCCATGCCAAGCCATTTTTGCCCGATATGTCTTTCAGGCTATTTGATATTTTGACAAAAATAGACGTATTGTCATACTTTTTTTCAAACCGTCTACTCTATTGGCCTCACAGGTCTTCACAGCTTCACCGGCTTATATCATATATGACATAACATAAGTGATTCTTTCGTTTTTAATAATTGTGCACTATTAAATTGTGTAGG